>ONZH01000921.1:0-59886 GCA_900303285.1 Rhinella marina
AAGGTTCTGCTTGTACCGTGGGTCCAGGAGAGTGAACACCCAGTAATCGGTGTTAGGGTCACGGGATAGGCAGCCTAACATGAAGTCTGCCATGTGCGCCAGAGTCCCAACACGCAAGAATTCCCTCTCCTCACTGGCCTGACTCTCCATTTCCTCCTCCTCCTCCAAGTCCTCCTCTTCAGCCCATACACGCTCAACAGTTAATAAGGACTGAGCACTGGTACCCTCTTCTGTCTTGCCGACATTCTCCTCCTCTTCCTCCTCTTCCTCATCTCATCCCCTCCTCTGATACGCGCTGAGAAACAGACCGGAGGGTGCTCTGGCTATCAAGCGACGTATCTTCCTCCACCTTCTCTTGTGACAAGCGCAAAGCTTCCGACTTTCATGCTGAGCAGTGAATTTTTCAACAGGCAAAGCAGCGGGATGGTGAGGCTGATAATGGCGGCATCGCCGCTGACCATCTGTGTTGACTTCTCAAAGTTGGTCAACACCTGGCAGATATCAGACATCCACGTCCACTCCTCATTGTAGACTTGAGGAAGCTGACTGACCTGACTACCAGTTCTGGTGGAAGTTGACATCTGGCAGTCAATCGCTCTGCGCTGCTGGTAAACTCTGGATAACATGTTTAATGTCGAATTCCATCTTGTGGGCACGTCGCACAACAGTCGGTGAGCGGGCAGTTGTAGGCGGCGCTGTGCTGCCCTGAGAGTGGCAGCATCTGTGGTCGACTTGCGGAAATGCGCACAGATGCGGCGCACCTTGGTGAGCAAATCAGACAGATTGGGGTATGTCTTGAGGAACCGCTGAACTATTAGATTGAACACGTGGGCCAGGCATGGCACATGTGTCAGTCTGCCGAGTTGCAGAGCTGCCACCAGGTTACGCCCATTGTCACACACAACCATGCCTGGCTTGAGGTTCAGCGGTGCCAGCCACAGATCGGTCTGCGCCGTGATGCCCTGTAATAGTTCTTGGGCGGTGTGCCTTTTGTCACCTAAGCTCAGCAGTTTGAGCAACGCCTGCTGGCGCTTAGCCACGGCACTGCTGCTGCACCTAGAGCTACCGACTGAAGGCGCCATGCCCACGGATGGTAATTCGGAGGAGGGGTCGGAGGAGGAGGCATAGTACATCTGAGAGACCGTGACCGAGGTAGGCCCCCGCAATCCTTGGTGTGGGCAGTACATGAGCGGCCCCAGGGTCAGACTCTGTCCCAGCCTCCACCAAGTTAACCCAATGTGCCATCAGTGATATATAGTGTCCCTGCCCGGCAGCACTTGTCCACGTGTCCCTGGTTAGGTGGACCTTCTCAGAAACAGCGTTGGTCAGGGCACGGATGATGTTCTCTGACACGTGCTGGTGTAGGGATGGGACGACACATCGGGAAAAATAGTGGCTGCTGAGGACCGAATACCGAGGGGCAGCCACCGCCATGAGGTTGCGAAAGGCCTCGGTCTCTACCAGCCTATAGGGCAGCATCTCCAGGCTCAGCAATTTGGAGATGTGGACGTTGAGGGCTTGGGCATGTGGGTGGCTGGAACTGTATTTCCTCTTGCGCTCCAGCGTCTGCTGTAAAGACAGCTGAATGCTGCGCAGGGACACATTGGTGGACGCTGTGGAGGATCGTGGAGGCGAAGGTGTGGTTTTCCGGCGGGAGGCGCTCGTGCCGGGGTCCTGGGCAGGGGGTTGACTAGCAGAGGCAGCTAGTGACACAGGGGAAGGAGCAGTGGTGGGACCCGCAGGAGGTGAACGGCCTTGGTTCCATTGAGTGGGGTGTTTAGCACTCATATGCCTGCGCATGCTGGTGGTGGTTAGGCTAGTAGTGGTGGCACCCCTGCTGATCCTGGTGTGGCACAGGTTGCACACCACAGTCCGTCGGTCATCCTCAATTTCTTTAAAGAACCTCCAGACTTGCGAACATCTAGGCCTCGCCACGGGAGCTTCACTACGTGAAACAGTTGCTGCTGATGCACCAGCTCTGGCCCTGCTTCTCCCTCTGGCCACACCACTGCCTCTTCCAACCTGTTCTGGTGCAGCACTCGCCTCCGCCTCAGAAGCACTGTCTTCACTCGGCTTATCAACCCAACTTGGGTCAGTCACCTCGTCATCCTCCAATTCCTCAGTCTGCTCCCCCCTCGGACTTCCTGCCCTGACAACAACTTCACCACTGTCTGACAACCGTGTCTCCTCATTGTTCGACACCTCTTTACACACTTCTTCCACTAAGTCAACAATGTCATCACCCACAGACTGTGACAGTTGGAAAACTTGGGCATCGGGAAAGAGGTCTGCAGCAACCTGAGAAGTGGTTTGTGACTCTGGGGAGGGTCCAGAAAACAGTTCCTCAGAGTATGCCGGATTGCATTCCAAATTTTCCTGGGAGGGGGCAGACTGGGGGGAAGGAGGTTGAGGTGGAGGAGCCATAGGAGTGCTCCCTTGGGTAACGTGGGTGGACTGCGTGGAAGACTGACTGGTGGACAAATTGCTTGAAGCATTGTCTGCAATCCACGACATCACCTGTTCGCACTGTTGTGGTTTCAACAGTGCTCTACCACGTGTCCCTGTAAGTTCAGACATGAAGCTAGAGAGTGTACCTCTGCGACATTCCCCTGCTCTCTCATCAGCAGGTACTGTCTCACTCTGCCCAGGACCACGGCCTCTGCCCCCTGCAGTAATTGAATTCCCACGCCCACGCCCTTGTCCTCGACCCTTAGCCCTGGGGTTCAACATTTTCTGTATATAAATATATTATATATACCAAAAAAAAAAAATGGGCCTGCTGTACTGAAACCCACAAACTTGTTCAATCTGAACAAGTTAATATATAGGTGGATAAGTTAGAGCAAAATTATGTATTTCATTACGTACCGTGCAGTATGGAGCAATTACACTGAAACTATTAGATTAGGCAGACTTGGTCTGCTGAAGTGCAACCCAGACAAATGTCGCACAGAGATTTTTGTAAATGTATCACTGAGATTAAAAAAAAACAAAAACAAAAAAAAAACTTTTTTTTTTTTTTTTTAACGTGACGTGCAGAATGTATCAAAGAGCAAACTCAGCCCCTGCTGACTGTGGCTATTTTCACTGCAACCCAGACAAATGTCGCACAGAGATTTTTCTAATGTAGCTGTATCAGTGAGAGCAAAAGACCGTATTTGATTACATGACGTACAGTATGGGTCACCTGAACAGAAAATACGGATTGTGGTTTGTGGTGACTGGCCAGCTGAACTGTGACACACAGAATGGTTCCACACAGCTGTATGAAATGGATTTGTATTACTGAGAGCAAACAAAAGGATTTTGTACTGTGACTTCCACTATCTGTTAGACAGAAAAAAATCTTCTGCAGACTGTGCCTATTTCAATGAAACACAAAAAAATTGTCCCACTTAGCTGTTTGAAATGGATGTGTGTCACTGAGAGCCAAAAAATAAACTTTTTCCAGTCTCCCTGCAAAATGCTGCAAATATGGCGGTAGCTGCACTACTAGTTCCGGGAAGCCCAGCCACAAACAGATAAAAAAAAAAGGGTCTTGTAGCCCTAACAAGGGCTGTTGAGTTCTTTTAGAATCACTCCTGCCTAACACAAATCTAGTAGAACACCCTAACACTCTCCCTGTATCACACTGCAGATCTGTCCCTAACGGCATCCAGGCAGCGACTGAGCCGAGCACCGCGGGCAGTCACTAGTATATTCCAGGGTCACCTGATCAGGCCAGCCAACCCCTGCTATCGACATGTAAGGGCCCCACGTGATGCTGGGTGTACCGCAGAGTCTCCTGGCTTGTGATTGGCTGAGTTTATAGCTGCCAAAAATTCAAAAGGCGGGAGATGCTATTTCCTCGAGCATGGCGAGATACTCGTCCGAGTAGCGAGCACTTACGAGTACCCTAATACTCGAACGAGTATCAAGCTCGGACGAGTATGCTCGCTCATCTCTAATTATGATACAATCTTTAGCGGAATCTTTGTGGGAATGGAGTTCAGGAGGAGACATAAAGTACAGAGAAGGACAGGACAGACTGTGGTAATTTGAGGCTGTGGTAATGGAGACTGCAAACAAGAGTTGCTGCTTATTAGTCGCACCCCCATTCTCCTCTCTGGAGAATGGCTCCCTGCCCATTCTCATTTTGTCTAGGGAGCCGTCGTAACTAATGAAAGGTATCTGGGAATATATTTCTAATAAAGTAATATTTAAAGGGAACCTGTCATTTCCGAAACACCCCCTGAACTAGAGTAAGCGTTGTAAAGTGTAAGTGATGCTGAATCCAAATATGTAATTTTTATCTTCGTACTCACTTCCATTCTGACGCTGTGCTCTGACAAACCTGCAGTAAAATGTACTCAGTGGACTCCAGTGCTCACTCACATAATGGAGAGGACTCAAAGAAGAGTCCAGTAAGTGCATTTTACTGCAAGTTTGTGGGAGCACAGCGTCGGAATGGAAGTGAGTATGAAGATAAAACTTACATATTCGGATTCAGCATCACTTACACTATACAACACTTACTCTACTTCAGGGGGTGTTTCGGTGATAACAGGTTCCCTTTAAGTATTTTTATTTTCTTAATTCCCTGAGAACCCCTTTAATGTTAAGATGATTGCAGGATGTCTCACTACTGTCCACCAGAGATAAACTCTAAATCTATAGGGAAACCTGACAAGAAGCGTTCAAGTTCCCTGCAGCGCCCCCACAGAAGAATTAAGGAATGTCACAATGAAATCAATGAGATGTAACTACAGTACTTATGTGCTTATCTTTATCCTATAATGAATAAAGAGGCATTTTCCAATCCGAGCTCCCTTCTGTTAGCTTGTCTGGTTTACAAAACATATTTTCAATTTTCTTATTAGGGAATCTGGAAATTCTGAGTTAATAGATGCAGGAGTCACCCTGTTCAGGACCCTCACAAAGCGGCGAATGACTATAAAACAGATTTCTCAATCTGTGAGAACCAGCATATCTGTCTGTACATTACACAGGCAGCCCGCTGATTTCATTATGAACTATGTAATGCTTCATTTACCTTATGGACTACTTGGACATTTGCTTCCATGTTCCCATGCAGCTTATAGCTGATCGCTGGGGAACCCAACAGCTGGACACCCTGTGATCAGTGTAATGTCGGGGGACCCTTTTAATAAAAAGGTATTGGCCAAAGCAAACGACCCACTTAAGCCATAAGGTGCTACCGGACTTGTGTACAACTCCACCTCTACACCAGGGATCAGCAACCTCCGGAACTACAACACCCAGCATGCTCCTTTCACGTCTATGGGAGTTACAATAACAGCTGAGTAAGTGTGCATGCTGGGAGGTGTAGTTTCACAGCAGCTAGTGTGCCGAAGTTTGCTGATACCAGCACCCATTGAAAATAACATAAGACAATATGCAATTAAAATGTTGGGTGGGAAATTTTACTAACCACGGATTTAAGTTATCGATAAAATATCAGCCTTATATAAGTATAAAGTCATGTAAAAAGCAGAAACATTAGTGCTTACACTGTACCGCCATAGGGTGCTACATTAGCGCTTTTAAAAAATAAAGAAAAATGGCCGAGCTCACTGATCCAATGATGGATGCACGGGTGATGCCAGTAATGAAGCACCAAGTTTAACAAGGAGGAATACGATAAACCCAGCTTCCCAAAATATGAAAAATCCTTTATCGTTCTATAAGTGTAAAATCCAAGTCTACGCGTTTCAGGTCAAACAAAGACCCTTAATCAAGGTAATGCTCCAGACCACAGGTGCCTTTATCTAACTGCACACCAATCCAAAGGAGTGGAGTGTAACAGATGTGCCTGCAGACTAACAAAACATGCAGATTTAAAAAAAAAATGCCCGAGATCCAACAATACAGGAAAGGAAACAAAATAAAATGAAAGAATCTAAAAATTAGAAATTAATAATGCAAGATTGAGGAGGTGATCAGAAGCGTAAACTCCTTAACCGGGAATCTTTTTGCATTTTTCAGTTGAACACACGAGTACCAACAGGATTGAACAAAAGACAGGACTTAATATTGCATTATCAATTTCTAATTTTTAGATTATTTAATTTTATTTTGTTTCCATTCCTGTATTGTTGGATCTCTGCGTGCTTTGTTAGTCTGCAGGTGCGTCTGTTCCGCCCCACTCCTTTGGATTGGTGTGCAGTTAGATAAAGGCACCTGTGGTCTACAGCATTACTTTGTCACTATTAAGGGTCTTTTGTTTGACCTGAAACGTGAAGACTTTTTTGCTATCTTGGATTTTACACTTATAGAACGATAAAGGCTTTTTTCATATTTTTGGAAGCTAGGTTTATCGTATTTCTCCATTAGTTCTTGTATTTACCTATAGGAAAGATGTTCCAGGCAATGTAGCTCCATAATTCTGAAATAATTGCATGGAGGCACACTATGGACCCATTGAAGGCTATGTATTATGGATCAGTACCACATGGATCAGTACTAAAGCTTTGTGAATAAGTGCCAATACAGAAAACCCTATAGTAGAAATTGCATTTTGACAATAAGAAAAATGATTCTTCTTCTTCTTCTGGAAGTGGTCACATGACATACTAATGTACCAGATAAGCTTCTCAGATGATATACTTGTCTGGCTGTCACCTCACTGACTCCTCTCTGAGCTGAAATGCTTCTGAAATAGTTTATAATATCTGCATAGTTGCTAACTAGCAGCAAATTATATTCTTCTGTGTACTTTGTGCCTCCAGCAAAATGGCAAAAGGTTCAGCATGAGACTTGGAAGCCGTAGAGTCCATACAGCAAGTTCCTCTAACGCTTCATTATCACTGGTAAGTACTGTAAAGCAAATACCATGTTCTGACTAATAGAGTCCAATAGCGCTTGAGGCCATCAATCAGCGCCACGCACAGTAGTGGTAGAAGCACATTCATTTAGACTTCTTGTTCACACAATCGTGTCAGTGTGAAAGTGTCAACAGTTCATGTTTACTGGGCTGCACGAGAATTGTTTGCATAAATGGATGCTAGTATGACAGCCGTTCACTGAAGAGAGGCGCTTTCCTGCTCCCTGTGGATACTAAGATTTTGATGTTTGCTTTGTCCATTTTTTTTTAACACTGTAAAATATAATTTTAGAGCAAACGGAAAAAGGCAGAAAGAAACGGTATGTAAAAAACTGAATCGCCTGTGGATTACAACCCCAGAGGCACCATTGTTTGCTGATTGATTTAACAATTGAGTTGTATAGACTTGTTCTCATAATTTCAGCCAATATAAAATCACCACATGACAATGTAGTGTCCAAATAATATTATGTAGCATTTATAGTGTGTAATAATAATAAAAATTCTCTCCTAAAGAGGAGCTGTCACCAGGGGCGTAATTACCATAGTGGCAGACCATGCGACTGCTATGGGGCCCAGGGCAAGAGGGGGCCCAGTCTTAGTTGGGATTATCTCCTCTTCTACTGGAGGTGAAAACTTGGTCCAACGGTCATTGAAATGGGTTTAGGCAGAAACCCATCTGTCCTGTGGGGGGGACCTGGTTTGATCCTTGCTATGGGGCCCCTCTCCTGAAATGTTTGTTTCAGTAACTACTTGCATCCCCCATGTAATAACAATTTTGGAGAACCTGGTCTTATGACTCTATGTTGTGTCATGCCCTTATTACTCCTGTTACAAGTTATGAATGAATTGCTAGCAGTTTGCAATGAACGTCCAGATGGGTTTTACCAGTTGGCGTGCCCTTGCACACCCCCAAATGGTAGGCTGCTAGTAATTCTTTCATAACATCTAGCGGGATAGTAGGATTAATAAAGGAATGGCACAACACAGAGTCATAAGAATAGTTGCTCCAGAATTGCTATTGCATGTTACCAAAACAGCTATGTCAGTAGAACGTGCAGGATATCTTTAAAGAGCCAAAATAATACACCATATTAGACCCACATAATATGAATAATGAATAGTAATAATCATACTAAAAGAAAATAACATATAATTTCCAAATAATTCTACAATTCAGTTATTCCCAAATAAATAACACCACGAACCTTTGAGCCCATCTGCCCCAACAAGACAGCTTCATCAGATGGGGCCATACACTAAAAAGATGTCTCTTTTGGGCTTAGAGGCAGATATGTTCACGCTATTTGAACAAAGTGTGCTCTAAGAATCTCAAAATCATATGTAATCTATATGTTAAATGTTTGCATAAGTCTTATTATTTTCAAGTTGATTGCATCTTTTGTGTATGTATGCTTTTGTATCACATCCACAACATTGTGCACATGTCTGTTTAGCAAAATTTGCACGTGCTGGCCCACTATGTTTTTTGGCACACATCATGGTCAATTTGATGAGACACTCTCAGTTACAATCGAGGATGAAGAGCCTCTTTGAAATAATGGTTTCAAATATTTTCACTTTTTTTGCTTAACTGTTTTTGTAAAAGATTTTACAAAATTACAGTATGTGACAATGTGTGGTTCATAAAAGTGAAACAAAATTTGCAATAACAGAAACAATTATAGACATCAACAGTAGATTTTGGTTCTCTTTGTACATAGAGCAGTTTTAATACTAGCCTCCAAATTTGTTGTCTTTGGAAGTGGGTCTGTCCAAAAGTTAACCATCCATATGATGGTGTCTAGTGGGCACGTGTGAGAAGGCACCAATAAGAAAATCATAGATTTTGAAACTAAGCACTTAGTGAAAGTTCTCACTTCATACAGTTTTTCAATTGGAGTGATGGAGAAAGCATATTTATTACCATATATTCTGGAATAGAAATTTTTAATCTAAAGATAGTGGCATTGGATTAAATGAGCTAAGTTAAAGGCAATATGACATCAGAAAACAACTTATTGTGTAAATCAAGTTTTTATATTAGACATACTGTCAAGAATTTTTTATAATTTTATATTTCATTTTCCATGCCATTAGATATATACTCATTGACAAAAAATAACGCACCAAGAAGGAGTTTGTATCAAATTAAATTTTATATGTGTGAATGTAATGATGATATTTGTAAGTGATTACAACTAGTACCCCGTTGGACCACCTCTAGCCTGGATTCATGATGAGATACGGTTGGGCATGGAGGCCTACAAGTTCAGTATGGTATCCTGTGGCACATTTGCCCATAGATATTGCAGCTAGGGCTTTAGATCCTGCATACTAGTAGGTTGCTGAAGCTGGTGCCCCAGCTGGTCTCATAAATGCTCAACAGCAAAGGCAGGTTTGAAGTGCTCACCACAAGGTCTCTATACTCGAACTCCACTATCATTGGATTCCAAACAGAATCTGAATTAGCCGCTAAAGACAATACGGTGCCAGTCCATAGCAGTTGAGGTTTATCATTCATCACACTACTACAAACAAATGCAATGGTGGCTGACTGTCAATGGCAGAACATGGGCGCTACTGTAACACCACATTTTCTACTACTATGTGCCTGGAAATGATCCCGGTAGAGACAGAGGTATGTAAAGAAGGTGTTACCTGTGTCTGGATGGTGGACAATAAAACTGTGGAAGCTGCTTATGCTTGTCAACAGATCAAACAGTCCTCTCTACTGGTGATCTGTCTGGCTTTTCTTAAGCCTGTTTGCTGTCTGCGCTTGCCCTCACCTGGTTAGATGGGAAATTCGTCAAAACAACCATCCTGCTTCTGTCAATCCAGTGATGCGTCTCCTTTCAAAGTCTGTCACCTGGGCAAAACATCTTTGGGGTTTGTCATAGAAGCATGTCTAGCAGTCAACAATTTCTCATCAGGAGGTACACTACCCAAAGGTAGCCTCTGAGAACCTTTTTATTGGGCAGTGGCAGAAGCACTTTTATGCTGTCTTGTGACAAGACCAAGTGTCTAAACAGACCACACCTGTAATCATTTACATATCTTCCTGAGACGTAACTGCCTGCTGTTTTGTAGTAATCCAACATTTCTATCTGGGTGTGTTATTTTTTGTCAATGAGTATATTTAAAAAAAATAAAAATCTTTTTGCACTGGTCGCTAAGCCTAATAATAAGCTCCACTTCATCTATACAGATGATTTTTCATTAGTCATTTCATTATCATAGGCAGAGTTAAAATGACAGATATCACTTTATATATATCTTTTAAAGTTAAAGCTCAAACAAGGTGGCAGGACCCATAATTATGTTTTTTCAATAATCTGTACAGAGACAGATTTTAAAAAAGGATATGTGTCAATTTCTAGTTTTAACTGGCAGAAAAAAATTATACTATTAACTATTCCTTTTAGAGGAGGGGGTCAAATGTGAGTAGCTCCTGTGTCATATAGACAACTCAGAATATTAGAACGTGCCCTTCTCAAACCAAGATCTGGATGTATGATAAGACTGTTTGGAAATACAGTAGGTGGTTGAATTGGAACAAGGTCATAGGGCAGTGGGTAGAAGACAAAGAAGCAGTGAAGCATATAATAGGATGCTGGTAAAATAACAGTACAATGCAATACAGATTTACTGCAGTGTATTGTACAAGCGATCAAAATTTAGCGGGCTCAAGTCCCCTACCTGAAAAAAACGAAGAATACATAAGGTTTTTAAAGATATTAAACATTAAAATAATGAATATTTTTCAGTTTATCATAAAACAAAAAAAAAATACATAATTGGTATCATTGCATTCAAAAATGTCAACTACCTACATTAAAATGTCATGTTATTTATCACACACAGTGAACTATGATAGAATGTGCCTCCCAAAAAACAATGGAATACAAAATGACCAAAAAGTCACATGTACCATAGAGAATGTTACCAATAATATATATATTTTTTTTATAGTTTCTCAATACCAGTTTGCTTAAAGTTGTTATCCCATCTTGTACCACCGCCCCCGCCTTCCCCCGCTGCGCTAATAGATACGAATGGGAGCGCACCGCGCATGCGCGGCCTGGCTCCCATTCATTTCTATGCTGCCGCCGAAAATAGCCGAGCACTGGCTCGGCTATTTTCGTCGGCTCAATAAAAAAGAATGGGAGCCGGGCCGCGCATGCGCGGTTTGCTCCCATTCGTTTCTATTAGCGCAGCGGGGGAAGGCAGGGGGGCTGCGCCTCGCGGTGGTCGGGCCCCAGGAAACCTGGGGTCCTCCAGGCTCAGGGCTCCCCCGCTTCATTCTCAATATAGGTGCGGGTCCCAGCGGTGGGACGGCACCTATAAGGCAGTGGAGACATATCCTAGCGATATGCCCCCATTGTCAAAGATGGGATAACCCCTTTAAGGTTTTGTTTGGTTGTGGAAATTTTAGTTTTGTATGTTTCTCTGAGGTGTGTTAACATTTGAGATGGTGAAGCATTGATCTCTTCTTGAGAGGGAGTGTGAATAGCAGCTCCAATCTTTGGTTGGAGTGGGAGGGACTGGTCACTAAAGATTCCTCAGGGGTTCTGCCCAGGTGGTCTGGCAAGTGATCTGGGGTCTTCACAGGAGAAGTGGTTGATTCAGGAAAGCATTGCAAGTAAGTGTGGGCATGAAGATCAGCTGGGGAGGACAGAATGCCAACCCATGCTGCAGAAAGTAAGTTGGTTTTATCTTTTGCAAAAAAATTTGCAGGAGACAGGAGGCTGATCTCGCTGCAGGAAGGTCTACATCTTCCTCCAGCCAATGAGGTAGCCATGTACATTGGAGCAGTAAGGGGATGTTGGAGGCAATGAGTGTAGGAGGCAGAGACTGTGAGACCTGGCCAAAGCAGGAAGCTGCACAGCAGGTTGGTGTAGATTAGGGATTTGCATCATCTGGCAGGAGAGTCCTTTGTAAGAATCTGTCCAGTGTGTGAGATGATGAGGCTGGACTTAAGAACAGCTTCTGCACATGCAATGCAGGTTTTCTCCACAGAAGAGCTCAGTAAAGCTGTTATAAATAATGCTCAAGCAGACATACTTGGCAACAGGGTAAGACTGGAACTGAAGCTCTGACATTTTAAAACAGACAAGTCTAATGGTTGTGTGATGAATGTGAAATGTGTTTGTGGCCTAGTAGCCTACTGGCCGCCTGTTGCCTATGAAAGTGAACAGCAGGGCTGGGAAGCATTGGTTCCTGTGCCCCACCTCACCATTCAGCGGATGGAGATATAGTTGTATTTGAGGTAGCCACTACTTTCAGGGCCCAAACCCTGGATGTTTTGGCCTAACAATTCTCGGGAGCGGCCTACTCAGGCACCACGTTATCTGGCTTTTGCCAGATGGCCAGTCCTGCTTGGCAACTTCCAGGAGTGCCCCCATATATGTAAATACTTTTAACATTCAAAATATTTATTACCCTAAATATATTGATTCAAAATGATTGTGACCAATAAACATCGAGTGCAAACTATGAGTGTGGTCAGAGACCGCCTGTCTCAAAAGTAAAAATGTCCAGCCATCTGTTTTCCTGATATTTGTTCCAAATCTAGAATTCCTCTAGATATTGAATTGAATTTGTCTTTTCTCAAATGCAACAATTTAATTCTTTTTTTTTCTTCATGCATTTGCAGCCAATGTTTTCTAAATTCTGGAAACACACTGCACTGATTTTCTTCTTTGTTAGTGCATAATCTTTCCTCAAATTCCAATTCAATAGAAGAATAATTTCATGTGTTTTTTTTCTCCTCTTCCGTATATTGTGAACCATCTGCATGACAATTTGTATTTCCTTCCAGCTTTCCCTACAACCCCCTTGATTTGATATATACAGAGACAAAGAAAAAAGAAGCATCCAATAAGACATTTACAGCTGCGAGGCTCCTGCCTTTTCTCTATCAAATCTATTTCCTTTTTCTGCCAATGACAATTCTATTTTACTGAGATTATCTCGTCATGCATGAAAAAGACGTATTTGCTGTTGCCTGGGTCCTGATATATGGAGGTTGTTTATACATGGGGGTTATAAAGGACTAGATAAATATAGTAGAGGAGACTGAGATTTTGACATATAAATACCGAGCAATTTGTAGATAATAGTGGACAAATAATCACTAATAGGTAGGGGATGACTATAAAGCCTCAAGTGTACATATATGCATTGTATTAGAGCTACAATATTCCACCCATAGACTGCCATGGGGCCCTACTCTACCGCCATATGACCTGATTTCAATAAAGTGGTTGTCTCATTAGAGGCAACTTCTGGTTTGGAGCCACAACAACGATAAGCTCATTTTTTGGGGTTGGTTCCTGGATGCCCTAAACCTCAATCCCATCACATCCCCACCGCTGCAGGGGAAATGTAGTACTACATGGCAGGGATTCAAGTGAATAGCTATCCAAGTAATATATCAAGTCCACCAGAATTTGAGCTTCTTCTGCAGGGCCACTCTGCATTTTGGCTTTTAGAGGAAATGTTGATGGGGAATCCTTCCTATGACAACCATATGGCCTAGTAAAGGGGTTCAAACAATACAATTACATATTTATGGCTTATCCTAAGGCAATTAGGGGTTTTTGTAATACTGTATCTCTAGCATTCTTCTCATGAACTAAGAATAACTGCATGAATAGTGCTATAGATAATGCCCAGACTGGGAAATGCTTTGGGGGGGGAGGGCGGTATTGTGCTTCCATGATCTTAGTGTTATCTATATAGTAGTTATTTTTGTTGGGGGTTCAGCTTTCCACTCTCTGAGTTTTGTGATTTTCTTCTGTCTTGTGGTGGAGGGTCAATGTCAGTTTTTGCTTGGTTTTATTCCTTATATCACTCGCCTCATGCCTCATTTTTTTGGTGACCGTAAGGTTGTTACATAATTCTAATATACACAACAGTCATGCATTAAATTTCAGATTTTGAGTGCTGTCTGAAGCCAGAGTCAGAGCGACCCACCAGAGAACCAGAGGATCCTCCTGTGGGTCCAGATTCTAATACCATAGTGGACTCCAAATATTTAGAGCTATACACCTAGGTATATTTCTTTGATTCAAAACTCATGAGACTTTATTGATGATATATCAGGTTGGGCCCTGAGAATAATCTCCTTTGGTAGGCCCAAGGAAGCCCAGTCCTACACTGTCTACAACCTCTGCCTGCCTACACAATATGGATGACTGTTCATGATTAGGTTCTAGTTCAGAAAAGGGGATAGTTTAGAAAAACACTTCCATATTATCCATCCAGGAAAGCAGTAGTCTTGAGTCTTAGTGTTTGTTCCAACAAACGGAGTGCAACCACATTGATGGAACAATGTCAGATCAGAATATAACTGTTCAGGCTAGACAAAATATTTAATGTAACTAGCTTACCAGACATTATATTTAGAGTGGTTGGCTGACCTGACATTATGTAGAGTGGTTGGCTGACCTGACATTATGTAGAGTGGTTGACTGACTGGACATTATGTAGAGTGGTTGACTGACTGGACTTTATGTAGAGTGGTTGACTGACTGGACGTTATGTAGAGTGGTTGGCTGACTGGACATTATGTAGAGTGGTTGGCTGACCGAACGTTATGTAGAGTGGTTGGCTGACCGGACGTTATGTAGAGTGGTTGGCTGACTGGACGTTATGTAGAGTGGTTGGCTGACTGGACATTATGGGGGGAATTTATCATTAGGAAAATATTTGAAGTCAGTTTTGCTTCAGTCTGTGTTGGAGTACTTTCTGCCACATTTATCAAACGTCCCAGGCTGTTTGATAAATGTGGCTTGTCCTTAAACCTAACACTTCTGTCTACAGAAGCTACTCCACTTTTCCTACTCCACCCTCCTCCTGGAGTGAAATTGCGACTATTTTGCGACTTTTTTAAAAAAAGTCGCAATGATAAATCTGGAGTGAAACTCATTAACATGGCTAACCACACCCACTTTTCCACCCATATTACAAACTGGAGTGAGTGGTGTACACATGCAAAAAGTCGCAAAAAAATGCGCAAAAAAGTCGCAAAAGCCCTATCGTGCGACTTTTTGAAGACAGAATTCTGGAGTGAAGGTGTGATAAATCAGGGCCTATGTGTATACTGACTGGCTGGACGGATATTATATGTAAAGTGAATCTAAAGAAACACAGAGTATATAGGATGTCGCCTGAAGATACCCAGCGTCCTTGCTGGCTTCTTGTAAGCACTAATCATTCATTCCTGATCCTTGGTCAATTCTGGCTCAGATCATATCTGGAAGAGTTTTAGAAGTTATTTTTTGGTTATGATGATAGACGGGAATGGAACCAGATATATGAGGAACTGAGAAGAATTTCTTCAATCTTTACATCCTCTCTAAAACATTAACTGCTGGTGTCTCTGGGTGCTGTGGTTTAATGATTCTCCAACAGATCGTTCCTGCTACTTGCAGCATTAAATGATTTTTTTCCACCTTCTGCTTAATTTCAAGACTTCTATAAATATAATTGTCAGATGAACCAACAAAAGTCATCTATTTTGCATCTGCTAATTATTTGCAGTTCAGTTTGTTGCCTCCTGCAGTTTAGTCTCAAATTTCACTTGATTGCTAATCTGAGATATAATTTTTATGGGCAGTGATAAATTATTCTTTAATTCAAGATTCATTGGCTACTGGATGTGCTCCTTCTAGCTTTCATATAGTTCAAAGGCAGTCTGTCACCAGGAAATTCTGTTAACCCTGGCACTATGCCTTGTAGGTATAGCTCGGCTGATACCTTTGATACCTTTCACTTCATTCAGGACAAAAAAGTATTTTTAATCCATATGCAAATTATTAGTTAAGTGCACCAAGGGCAGGTCCAAGACACTCTGTGTACCCTTGATCCTCCTACTTCTTATGCTAACTCCTTCCTCTCCTTCCTGATTGACAGGGCCAGGAGAGATGGCTGTGAAGGAGCCTGGCCCTCAAGGGGAAGAAGCAGCTGACAGAGGAAGCAGGAGGAGGAAAGGTGCACACAGTGGTTTGGGCCTTCCCTTGGTGCACTTAACTGCTCATTTGCATATGAATTTAAAGGGAACCTGTCATCACCGAAACACCCCCTGAACTAGAGTAAGTGTTGTATAGTGTAAGTGATGCTGAATCCGAATATGTAAGTTTTATCTTCATACTCACTTCCATTCTGACGCTGTGCTCCCACAAACTTGCAGTAAAATGCACTCACTGGACTCTTCTTTGAGTCCTCTCCATTATGTGAGTGAGCACCGGAGTCCAGTGAGTGCATTTTACTGCTGGTTTGTGGGAGCACAGCGTCAGAATGCAAGTGAGTACGAAGATAAAAATTACATGTTCGGATTCAGCATCACTTACACTATACATTGCTTACTCTAGTTCAGGGGGTGTTTCGGAGATGACAGGTTCCCCTTAAAGTACTTTTCTCCATAATTAACCAGCGCCACAAAGCATTGTGTCTGGTTTGGCACTGAATTTGCTAGTGACAGATTCTCTTTTATCAAAATGAATGATGATCTCCAAAGAGGACAAAGGGAGTTTTTTGTGACCCCTGGCAAATACAAAGGGGGCTTATATGATTCAAACAGCTTCCTTATGTATCCATTTTCCTTAAAAGGCATCTGTGAGCAGATTTGTACCTATGAAACTGGCTGACCTGTTGCATGACCGCTTGGCAGTTGAAGGCATCTTTGTTGGTCCCATGTTCAAATATTTCTGAATTGCTGAGAAAAATTATGTTTTAATATATGCAAATGAGCCTCTAGAAGCAATGGGGGCGTTGCAGTTGGACTTAGGTGCTCTGCACTCTCTGCAACTGCTGTACCCTCTCCACTTTGAAGTACAGAGGGTGCAGCAGTTGCAGAAAGAGCAGAACATCTGCAATGTGCCGTCCCCCAGGGCTGATTGTGTCCCAGGTTTATAGGAATTCCGAGTGGTGTGGTGTGGTGCGGCCTTAATAGTTTCTGTGTGTCACAGTGCACCTACCTGGATACAGTCACTCCCCAGGGTTTGGCTCCTGAGCAATAAAGGGATGATTAATGGTGGAAGTGGAGAATAAATGGAGTCCAGACTTTCATAAAGTTCAACAGCTTTACTTGCATAAACTTATATCCAGACAAAATTCAGTCTTTCTTTGGGTTCCAGCAGGCTTTGGCATAAACTGGCAGGCAAAGTTGAGTACTCTGCTTTCTCTCTCTGCTGTGATAAACTTGGCTCCATTCTGGAAGCTGGACTTTAGGACCATTCTGGTACCTCTAGACTGGGGTGCCTTTAGCTGCTGACCCCCTGCCGACACTCTGTAGGTGAATTTGCAATGAGTTACAGTGCTCGATGAGCTGCTTCCCTTTTGAGACTTCTGCTGCAGGAGGGAGAACGTCCCCTTTGCTGCTACATCTTTCATGTCTTTTCAGCGCCTCTGTCTAACTAGAACTGCAACACCAGGGGGAGAATGGAATGGTAAGTTCCATTCTATCTAGAGATCTCTGCCATATACACACTGCCATCGGCTGGACAACTAGGCACATAACCTGAACATAACAGTTTCATAGCAACATTATCAATACACAGTGACAAAGGACCTGAAATCATACATAGATGACATTGGGGTTAGCAATTAAAGACAGTAGCAGGGTATAGAAATGGTAATACCACTCTGGGGTATTACACATCTATGTGTAACTGGTACGCCCCTGTTGCTCTTAGAGGCTTGTTTGCATATATAGACACAGTAGTGCATCCAGATGTGCAGCTCCATTGGTACTGCAGCTAAGCCCCTTTCTGATAGAATCACAGTCTCTTTGTTCTCCTGATTGGAGAGGTCCCAGGAGATGGAGTAAGGGACTTTTTACACTCTCGAGGATTCGGCCAGTTATTGGAACAACATACGCACATTCTCAATAACTGGCCCCTGTAAATGTGCTGCTGACCAGGTGATCATATCTTTCATTCAGCACCTAAAATCACTGCTTGGCAGCAGTACAGTATATTGCCTTGTGTAACAGGAATGTGCTGCCAACAATATGCAAACTGGATGGAGGATAAATAATTGTAATTATGATCCTTCATTTCCTCATGCCTTTTGTAATTGGTTATGTGAAAGACCATTTAAACAAACATTAATCGGCTTGTATAGTTGCTTGTTATTGGCCCAGCATCAGCTTGTGTACTAGGTTTTTAAGGGTAGGCCATCAATGTGTATTTTCTAAAAACCCTTTGACACAGGAGCCTCTACTGAGTCTCTACATTCTACATAGGGCTCATAAGGAGGCTGTAACTTCCTCCAAGTCTTGAACTTCTATAGAGTCACACTGTACCTCCCTCTGCCTCCCTTTCTGTCAGATTATCCAAAAGAAAATTGTACCATCTTGATTCACACCCTGTATTATGTGCTTCATCGTATGGTATCATAAGGGTGCACTATATCGCGGTACAAGTGCCATGCATCAGGCCTAATATTAGTAAATTCAGTCATGTCAGGCCAATACATTCACTCTGTTCTCCCCAAGAGACAACAAAGAAACATGCCAGAAACATGCTTTTTGGGGGGAAAAATGAAATGTGAAAACAGGAGCTTGCTGAATTACAGACATATAACAGACCGGTGCACAGTGGAGAGACTAATAAAATACAGTTCTGGAGCCTCTTTTCTCAGGACTCTTCTTTGTGCTGTTCTTCTGTAATTTTATCTGGGGACATAAATTGGCAGCTGGGTGTTACGATTGCCCTTGTCTGCACTGCTGTCTAATTAATATGGGGATCTGATTGGTGGTCTGAATTGGGGTCTGATCTGAGGTCTGAATATGGGTCTTATGCTCATTGGGGTCTGATTGGTGGTAATTGACATTGGGACTCTGATCTCAGGTCTGATTGGCTGTCATTCAAATTGGGGCTCTGATCTGAGGTCTGATTGAGGGTTAGTCACATTGGGGCTCTGATCTGAGGTCTTATTCACATTGGGGCTTTGAACTGAAGTCTGATGAAAAATATTTTTTTCTTATTTTCCTCCTCTAAAACCAAGGTGCATCTTATAGGCAGGTGTGCCTAATAGGGAGAAAAATTAGGTACATGCTAATATTTTGCCTATTGACTACCACTGTAAAAATAAAATATGCTATGTACTATACCTGTGTTGACAAGCATAGTCAAGTATTCCCTAAAGGCACATTTGGTATATACGTGCACTATATAGTGTAAGTGGACCTGCATGGACTACATGCGTTTTTTTCTGCACAGATTTGTGTTGAAAAACCACTGCGTAATACAGCACCAGAAAAGTCAATGAGATTTGACAAATCTCATGTACATTGTGCATTTTAGGTTGTTAACATAAACAGAAAATCTGTAAAAAAATATAACGCAGGATCCTGTGGATTCAATGCGGTTTTGTGGCAGATCTCACTCTTGCATTCCGGCTCCCAGATGAAAATGCAAAGTGAATGGAAAGAAATGGAACACTGCATCAGGGAGCAGGTAATTATGCTTCCTTCCACAGGTCCGGCGATATGAGGGGAGTCTGGTCGAAAGTCCTCCGAAGGTGGATAAACCCTTTAAAGGGCATCTGTCAGCAGATTCGTACCTATGACACTGGCTGACCTGTTACTTGTGCACTTGGCAACTGAAGGCATCTGTGTTGGTCCCATGTTCATATGTGCCCACATTGCTGACAAAAATGATGTTTTAATACATGCAAATGAGCCTGTAGGAACAACAGGGGTGTTGCAGTTATACCAAAAGGCACTGCTCTCTCTGCAACTGCGAAGCCCTTTCCACTTTTACAGGGCCAGACGGGATTATGTTTTCACTGCCTGGCCCTTTCAAAGTGTAAAGGGCATGGCAGATGCATAGAGAGCTGAGCCTTAAGGTGTAATTGCAATGCCCCCATTGCTCCTAGAGGCTCATTCGCATATGTTAAAACTTTTTTTTCTCGGCAATGCGGACATATATGAACATGGGACCAACACAGATGTCTTCAGCTGCCAAGTACACACATAACAGGTCAGCCAGTTTCATAGGTACAAATCTGCTGACAGATGCCCTTTGAAATTTGGTCATTACAGAGGTAATATCATATATCACATAGGTGTAAATTCCATTTGAATGTGTAAAATCATTTACATGCAGAACAGAGAGACCAGCAATCCTAACTATTTTATCTATTCTAATATCCCGATTCCTGCAATATGGCCTATTTTCTCACTTTTCAGAGTTACTCCCCGTACATGGCCTAGCAGAATAGAGAACAGGTAAGCGACACGTACAGGAGGTATTATTTATCAAGAAGATTTAGAGGCCTGCGCCCGTAGTCACACGCAGCTCCGTCCATAATTCACCCAGCTCCACTTGTGTGTTTCTGTGAAATCTGTTTAATTCCTGCAGCATCCTGAGCGCTTCCTCCCTGCCACATTGCACGCCGTGCAGCAGATGTGATGGAGGATTATAAATCAATATTACAGGTGTGTTATTACTCTGCAGCTATGCAGCAGCATCTCCTCACCTCTAGATCTCCGCACACTATGGTTACTAACTGGAACGTGTCCCTTTAAAACGAGCCTATTTAGAGCACAGATGCTCAATGAATTCAGCAGACAGACGGTATAATGGAATGTCAGTGTTCTAGTCTGCTGCCTGCAAGCTATGGCACTCGTTTTTTTATTATTATTAATTTCTTGTCTCCGTTTCCAGGGCTGCCTCTGGGCTCCGAGCTTTAGAATTGCTATCCTTGTTACATTCTCTATCTCTGTTTGAGCAGCAACTAAAAATAGAGAAAAAAAGGGAATGTTAATGTAATTAAATGAAGTAATACTGTATAGATGCATGGTAGCAACTAAAGATGAGCGAATCGAATCCAACAAAGTGGAATTCGATACGAATTTCTCAATAAATTCTACTCGACGCAAAGCCAAATTTCCCGTGCTTCATGGTAGCGAAACGATTTAACCTGGAATAGTATAAAAAACATACTAACCTCCTGCATTTGCTCGCGACAGCCCAGCCGCCGCCATCTTGATTGAAAATCTCGGCCGAAAAACCAGCTGGCGACGACCAGCTGGTGACAACGTCATCTTGGGCCGCACGAGATTTTGCGCCTGATCTTCAAGCAAGATGGCGGAGGCCGGCCCCTCGCGAGCAAATGGAGGCAGTAAGTATGATTAAATTATTTTTTTTTCTGTTAATTTTACACTGATTTAGGCTACTTTCACCCCAGAGTCAGGGTTCAGCAAAAATGCTTCCGTTACTGATAATACAACCATCTGCATCCGTTATGAACGGATCCGGTTGTATTATCTTTAACATAGCAAGGACGGATCCATCATGAACTCCACTGAAAGTCAATGGTGGACGGATCTGTTTTCTATTGTGTCCGATTGTGTCAGAGAAAACGGATCCGTCCCCATTGACTTGCATTGTGGGTCATGATAGATCCGGCTTGCTCCGCATCCCATTACGGAAAGCAAATCGCAGCACGCTCTCCGGTATGAGAATGGAACTGAATGCTTTTTGGAGCACTCAGTTCTGTTCAGTTATGTTTTGTCCCCATTGACGATGAATGGGGACAAAACGGAAGCGTTTTATTCTGGTATTGAGGCCCTATGACGGATCTCAATACCGGAAAATATTAACTCTAGTGTGAAAGTAGCCTAACTCTCAGATGCCACAGTCATGTATGAACGCAGCATCTGAGGGGAACAATGATGGGGAGCGGCGCTATCACAGTTTCCTGTCATTGCACCCGCTAAAAAATGCGCTTGGCGACAAAGTAATTTGTCACGAAGCTAATTGTTTTGTAAAATTCGGCAAAGCAGCCAAATTGAATTATCCAAAACTTTGCTCATCTCTAGTAGCAACAACCTATAGTTCTCTGCAGAATGTTGTTCCATTGTTGTTCATTTCTATAGCACTTACATATTCTGTAGCACTGTACAGAGAATGTCCCCCACATAAGTATTTCTCCCCTTCGGGGTTCACAATTTAAACCCCAAAGTAACTACAGATTAGTAAATCAGGTCTAAACTAATCAGATTCTTCATGAATTTCACAAAAAATTCTTCGTGGGACAAAGCGGACAAAATGACGCCTGCCGTTTTCTATTTAAAATACAGTAATACACTAATGAGGAAACCAGGGCAGAGAGGAAGGAGACAGAGGATCACATAACCTCAAGCGGGGCCCCAGACAGCAGGCTTTCCCGCTAATGCTTTGGCCTGACAGCCAATCAGGAGGGAGGATATTGACTGGTCTATCAGGCTGTTTGTTAGCTCTGAAGCATTGACGCCATTGGAAGCTCAGCCAATGATGTGACAGGACATGGCAATTGGCATGGGTGAGTGGATTAGTGGGAAAGAATTTGAACACAAGATTCTGGTGAAAACTATGCCAACCAATAGGCGGTATAAACTAGATCATCCAGCATCAGACACAGTCATAAATCTGGCACATTTTTAGACTAGTCTAAATTAACACCATCTAAATCTTAGACAATTTTAGTAAATCTATTCAACTGTATAATATGCCTGCAAAGCCTACCCATGGCTGGAATGGTAGGAGCTCAATGGGTCAGTCAGACTCCCGTAATTCTTAATATTTTGCCTTATTGTTTGATCTTCATTTAGCTTAAAGAAGAACTCCCGCAAAAAAATTTATTCTCTGACCTGTTAGAAAGGTGCATGATATAATCTGTAGTGAATGTCATCTTCTTATCAGAGAATATAATTGTGAGTAATAGCCTCTCTTCTTATTGTAGCTATGTCATGTGACCAACTCCCTGACCTCCAACTGACCCAGGACAGGAAGCCAGTTACTTGTCTATTCATCCCTATGAGACTGAAATGAGGCTCCCATAGGAATGTATAGAGAATTAGCCTTCCTGTCCACACATAAGTCTCTGTGTGAGTTGGTGGGTCTAATTCCTGGTCACATGACACAGATAAGAAACTTCAGGATTATATAAGTCAAAAATACAGACACTGGTAAGAAAATGACATTTACTACAGATTACATCATGTACATTTCTAGCAGGACATGGAATAAAAAAATTTGCGGGAGTACTTCCTTAAAGGGGTTGTCTCACCTCAGCAAATACTATTTATCATGTAGAGGAAGTTATTACAAGGCACTTACTAATGTATTGTGATTGTCCATATTGCCTCCTTTGCTGGCTGGATTCATTTTTCCATCACATTATACACTGCTCGTTTCCATGGTTATAACCACCCTGAAATCCAGCAGCGGTGGTCGTGCCTGCACACTATAGGAAAAGGCAATGGCCTCTCTAGTTGTCAGGACTGTGAAAGCTCACATAGGAACTTATGCCAAGCAGCTTCTGTCCCAGCCACCTCGTATCAGCTCTTCAGTGGTAGTCATAACCATGGAAACGAGCAGTGTATAATGTGATGGAAGAATTAATCTGGCCAGCAAAGGAAGCAATATGGACAAATCCAATACATTAGGAAGTGCCTTGTATTAAAGGGAACCTGTCACCTCAAAAAGGCATATAAAACCGCCAGCATTACCTTATAACAGCCTCCATGCTGTTCATAATCATATATTTCCTCTGATACTCTGATGCTCAATAGATTAGAAAAACAATCTTTTAAGTGCTATGAGCGCTATCTTGCTGGTGAGCTGTAAGTCAAAGTAAGCCCACCCCCTAACCGTCCCCTCTCTTCTTTGATTCATAGCCTGGAGTGCGGCTGGGATCGCAGAAGTCTATATGCCTTTTTGAGGTGACAGATTCCCTTTAACTTCCTCTACATGATGCTAAATAAATGCTATTTGCTAAAGTGAGACAAACCTTTTAAGTAGTTTCTGTCGCTATACGGACATGTCTCTCTTTATTCCTAATCCTGTTAGGATGATAACAATAGATGAGAGAAAGCACTTGAATTTCTCTCTTGAAAATCAGATCCAAGAGCCAATGATCAAACCAAATGTGTCCTTACTGATAAAGGCTCATGCACACCAGTGCCGCCCCCCATTCACTTCAATGGGTCCGCAGAGATGCGGAGAGGAGGCACGGATCAGAACACCACGGAAGTACTACGGTGTACTTCCGTGGTGTTTCTGGCCGTGCCTCCGCACCGCAAAAAAGTAGTGCATGCTCTAATGAATGGGTCCGCGTTCCGAATGCGGCGGCCCCACTGTCAGTGCCCGTGCGTTGTGGACCGCAATTTGTGGTCCACAGCACGGGCACTGAACGCACACTTACGTGTGCATGAGCCCTAACTCTAATTACATACAATGAATCAGAATTTTGGAGATAATGTATGTGAAAGGTGATGTCCAGGATTAATATTTATTTTATTAAATGTCTCCTCCTGCCCACTCTCCTCCTACCAGAAGGACCTGTGAAGAGAGCTATACCTATCTGATCCCCTCAGTTGTGTTCATGCTCAGTGACTCCCTGGCTGTACGCACCGCATTTCAGGTCTCTGCATGTAAACTGTCTGCATAGACAGGGTCACATGCACCACTGCAGCCAATCACTGGCCTCAGTGAAGACTTGAGATGTGCCGCTTAGGGGCATGTGACTGTTGAATCTGTTAGCTGCATGCAGGACGTTTACAAGCAGGGACTGAACAGAGCAGTAAGAAGCAGGTAAGTATAGCGTTCTTCACTGGGAGGGCTTGATAATTAAAGGGGTTGTCTCATCTCAGACAATGGGGGCATAACGCTAGGATATGCTCCCATTGTCTTAAATCGAGAATGGAGCCCCACAAAGTGGTGGCTGGAGGACTCCAGTTTGGCCACCACCAAGTGCTCTCCCCATAGAAGTGAATGGGAGCAGACCGCGCATAAACTGCCACCGCTCCTATTCGCTTCTATGGGCCTGACAGAAATAGCCGAGCCAGTGCTTGGCTATTTTCGGCGGCCCCATAGAAATTAATGGAGGGCGGCTACGCATGCGCAGTGTGCCCTCCACCACTTTCAGGGCTCCATCCTCGATATAGTGACATGCCCCCAATGTCTGAGATGAGATAACCCCTTTAAAAGATGAAAATCCTGGATAACCCTTTTAAGGCGCACCTGTGACAAGCTGGTGTGTATCTGCTCTACGGTGGAAAATTATCCATTTTGAGTCAATTTTTTTTGCACTTATTTGGCAAGCGGTGGCACTTATTCTGCAAGCCTGTAGTCACTCATCCCTCTCATCTATTATAGAGATTGCTTTGTACATTCAGCTGTAATGTATAGGATAATGGTGACAGGAGGGTATTAAAGGGGTTGTCCCACGAAAAATATTGTACAGTTTTCAAACTGGCACCTGGATCTAAATACTTTTCTAATTGGATGTAATTAAAAATGTTGTATAGCCAGTGAGTTATTCAGTAAAATGTATCTTTATAGCGCCACCTGCTGTTTGTTTTTTTTCTTATTTCTTTGTCTGGCTCACTGATATGGCCGCACATGCTCAGCGTCATTCTTTAACTGCCCCTTAGCTGTGATAGGGAGCGCATGGACACGCCTCCTGAGCTGTGATAGGGAGAGCATGGACACGCCTCCTGAGCTGAGATAGGCAGAGCATGGACACACACCCTGAGCTGCAGCAGAAAAGACACTCCCCTTGGGCTGTCAGCTTGATATAAATCTAGCAGCACAATGAATGGAGTGATCTCTGGATCCATGTGAGGTACAGGGCTGGTCCTAGCTTTATTAGAAAGAGGTTCTCGTGCACTATATGATGTCTGATTTTCATTTTTTACATAAGTCATGTGTTACCCCCTTTAACTGTAGGGAGATAACTTTTGGCCACTTATTAGATGAAATGTATGTCCAATATTATCCTGCACACGACCTCTTTACTCAATAGCTGTAGGAACAACACGCTGCAATTCACTTTCCAGTATAATATCAGCTCATATGCTTAGTTCTACTTCATGTTACCCTCACATATTGGCTCATTATTCTAACAGCAGCACCAGAAATCTGCATTAAAACACCCTGAGGGCTTCATGTGCATGTGCGTTCCCTTAGCAAACACAAAAGCTTCCTGTGAGAGCATAGCACTGTTTCCATGCACACCCCTACATGCCGAACCACACTGGGCTCCCCACCACATACAGCTTAGATATATAGCATTCTTTTTTATGTTTATTTTTTTTTTTAATACTCATTAACACACAACATTTATGCTGAAATATCATTCTAAAATTAAACTACAAATTCCACTCCATTGCATTGGATGCATAAGGTGCAATATTGGCCACAAGGTGTATAGACACATGAGCCACATAACTGAAGAACATTTATTTCATACATGATCAAATGAACCGTGATGTCTCATTGAGTCAGCACAAACTCATTCTAAGGATTTCTTCATGTCTGGTAGCTTCGGTGTATCAATGGCTTTGTTTTTCCCTTTCAGATCCAGTCTCCGGTGGCTTGTTTTCCACCGCTGGCTGCTCTGGGACGCGCAGCAGATGTTAAATAGAGCACAGGGGACATATCAAGGCCTGTGGCACATACAGTAGATATTTTTAATCAAATAGTATGAAGTCTTGAACGAGTCTACCTGCTGTTTCAATCAACACTGAACTTACGCCATCTTCTTTTTGAAAGGCAAACGGAAAATGTTGACTTTCTATCAGTATTTGTAGAATAGAGCAACTAAAAAAGAAGCAGAATATAGGAAATAACATAGGACTGGAAGGCCCATGGGACAAGGAAAAAATCTGAGCGTTAAGAACTGAATTAGCATAAGCATGGCATGCAGCAGGATTCTGAATGTAATAATAGGTTTTATTTAAAGGGAACATTTGATCAAAAAATGACTTTTTATGTTAAACACATTTTTAAAGAATTTATGATTGTTATTTAAAATTTTCCATATCAATATCTATATTTAAACAAAAAATATATAATTCTGCAGTTTTCGCACTGTCCACTAAACCTAATAATAAGCCCCAATTCTTGGTCTTAACAGATTACTTTACTGCCGTTACCTGCTTATCTATCATTCTAATCCTGCCTGTAATGATATCACCTCTATGTATAGATAAGACAGGATCCACCAGTCACAATAGGTGATTGTCAGATCTTATCTATTCTTTCCTTGTACAATGACCTCTGTACAGGTCACAGAACATGCCTAGAAGACTCTCCCATAGAAGTCAATAGGGTCCCCTCCTGACCAGTGTTTCTATAGACCATGGGGCTGCCATAAAGCAATTTTCTTAATGCTTTCTAAATGCTATTAAGACCAGCTGAGGCAAGATGGCCGCCCCCATAATCATGTTCACAAAATACAATAAAAAAGGGAAAAAAGGGAAAGCTAATAAAATTAAATAAGGTAATACTGTATAGATGCATGGTAGCAATGATCTATAGATCTGTTACATTTCTTTCTGAATCGCCATACTGTTTCGGCAAAATCAAATCGGAATCAAATTTCAAGAGAACTGCTCATCACTATGATTAAATAATTGTCAATGTAGCCTCCAACCAGTTCAATATTGTTCATCTATTTATTAACCTGTCATGCATTGTAGACATAAATCATAGGGCTAAAATCTTGTCTCCCTATCTTAGGATTAGAGATGAGCGAATCATGCAAAATTTTATTCGCCGAACATTCACCAAACTTTTCCTAAGATTCGTACATTCGACGAATAGATTCGTTGAATTTGCATACAAAATATACGTAATTATATGGCTTTTAGCGAATATTCGTGCACTAATAACGAACGTTCAGGTAAAAAGGTACGCAACCTCTTTGAACACGTACGCATAAGCTTACAAAGTGCGTACGAAAATGACGGGCTTTCCTGGAGAGGAATGGTGGAGCAGGAGGAACGCTCTGAGTCTGACCCCTGGCTTCATATGGCTATTGTATCAGCAGATGACAGCAGATCATCTGGCTGAGACTGAGATGAGTGTGCCATCCATTCCACTACCTCATCCACTTTCTCCTCCACTACAATTTTGTACCTTGGAGGGTTAGCCTGGTGGAACACCGGCCAAGTATTGCGAATACTACAAGTAGATGCTCCAGCTACAGGTCCTTTGGCATTTCTGCCCTGTGCCACCTTCTCCTTTTTTTTAGAGCTTGAGGTCTGGCTGGAACTGGACCTGTTTTGCTTATCCATTCCAGACATTTTTCAATTCACTCTGTGGCCCTAGAGCTGGTCTTTGTCCCTGTATCTCCCTGTCTCTCCCTATCTCTCCCTGTCTGATTAATTACTAGCCCTGAACTGGCCCTGCACTTGCCCTGCAGTATTCCTGATATGTGTAATATGGATTCCCAGAGCAATTACACCCCAATTTTCACAAAACAGGTCTCAGAGTCTCAAAACTTCACACACAGTGCTTCTGCTCGTCTCAGCAGAAGTGATGTGTCACTGGCTTACCGAGCCTGAGCCAATCAGAGCAAGCCCTGCCTACTAGGTCAGGTGACCGTTTTCTTCCTGGGCTTTGGCGCATGATAAACGAACTAACAGTAAAATTTCGCTAATGAATTGAATTCGTACACAACAGCGTATAGAGTAACATATGTAGCAATAGCGTATAATTTATAGGACAACTACGTAGCGAATGCATACAAAGCCAAAGCGAATCACCTAATATTCGGATTCGCTTCGCAGCTAAAAATTTCCAAGATTCGATACGAATCAACTAATCGACAAATCGATTCGCTCATCTCTACTTAGGATCCACACACTCTAGGCCCAATTTTACTGAAAATCATTTACCAAAGTTTGGAGTTTAGAAGGAAATAAGATGACTTGGAAAAAAAGCTGACAAAAAAATCCAATCCCGATTCTACTACATCATACAGTCAGCACTAACCTCTGCCTATGACACTCTACATGTTGAGTCCTCCTTTGAGTATCCTCTCACCTTTCTTGCTATTTTGTTGGTTTATCTTGCAAATTACTATTAAAAATCAAGATTTTGTGTTCCTAAAAAAAAGACAAAGGATGTACAAATGCTTCAAATCCGCTGCAAATATTTGTGTATTCACTGATTACGTCTAGATCCAAACTGATCTCCATTTGCCATTTACACATTGTAAGATTGTCATTGCAATCTACCTCTATATGCCGTTGTTCTATTCATGTTTGCCGTGCTGCAGCTGGACCTCCGACCCACCCCATTATAGTCATGGGGCCGGAGCAGACTTCCGGCAGCACAGTGCACTAACTGTAGCACGGAGAAGGCTGCCGCTATTGTGAAAGTAGCCTTAGACAACTCTGCCCGATTACACATATGGATGTCCTAGAGAGGATCTTGAGTTTTGGACCCACTCCAATAGACAGTGCCTACAGTGGTTTTCATTCATGTATTACATGAGCTACTATTCATTTTGATGTCAAGTATGTAAAATACTACATTTCTTCTGAAATGGCTGGAATTGGTTCCCACTTCCCAGTGTTAGCAGCTTATCTATAGGAAGAGTCGTTCTGCTGAACAGAGGATCCTCTGGTGGGCCAAAACTCTGACCATAATGGACCTCGGGTAAAATAGGGCCCTTAAAGGGGTTCTCCGAGTTATATATATTGATGACCTATCCTCAGGATATCCATCAATATATATAACTCGGAGAACCCCTTTAAGGACCTATATACACAGAAGGTGGGCCCTCACAATCATTTCCTCTGGTGGGCCCAAGGAACTTCAGTCTGACGCTGTCTATAGGAGTTTCTGAACATGATACTGTGATGATCGGCTGACTTCAAGTGCAGAAAGCATGCCTTCATAAGAGGGATGGGTGAATACCAATGTACCCTCTCCCTTCTGTCTTCATTGTATTGCTGCAGAGTTACATTACCATCAATTCATGAGGTAACTATATAAGAAATAGTCTGCAGATGCCCAGTTGGCTCACAATGTTTTTTTTCTTTTAGTTGAATATTGCTTTATGTATCTCTGGTAGGACTCCTACAAAGTATCCCATTACTTCACCACAGTGACCTCAAAAGTTTTCCACAGTATTTTTCAATGATAAAATACTTAATTCAGACTCCAATGGTCAATAACATTTCTGATATATATATATATATATATATATATATATATATATATATATATATATATATACATTCATCTATCATCTGTGCTCAGCTTTATATCCAGAGGTTTTCTTTTCAAAATAGGTGTAGTGCTGCCAGCATTGCTGCAGAGGTAAAGGGGGGGGAGGGGCAGGTCAACCTGTCAGTACTCAGACCATACGCCACTCACTGCATCAAATTAGTCTGCATGGCTGTCATCCCAGAAGGAAGCCTATTCTAAAGATGATGCACAAGAAAGCCCACACACAGTTTACTGAAGACAAGCAGACTAAGGACATGGATTACTGAAACCTTGTCCTGTGGTCTTATGAGACCAAGATAAACTTATTTGGTCAAGATGGTGTCAAGCGTGTGTGGTGGCAACCAGGTGAGGAGTACAAAGACAAGTGTATCTTGCCTATAGTCAAGCATGGTGGTGGCGTGTCATGGTTTGGGGCTGCATGAGTGCTGCTAGCTGTGGGGAGCTACAGTTCATTGAGAGAACAATGAATGCCAACATGTACTGTGACATACTGAAGCAGAGCATGATCCCTTTCCTTTGGAAACTGGGCCGCAGGGCATTATTCCAACATAACAGCCATAAACACACCTCCAAGACAACCACTGCCTTGCTAATGAAACTGAGGGTAAAGATGCTGGACTGGCCAAGCATGTCTCCATACCCAAACCCAATTGAGGATCTGTGGGGCATCCTCAAATGGAAGGTTGAGGAGTGCATGGTCTCTAAGATCCACCAGCTCCGTGATGTTGGAGGAGTGGAAGAGGATTCCAGTGGCAATCTGTGAAACTCTAGTGAACTCCATGCCCAAGAGAGTTAAGGCAGTGCTGGAAAATAATGGTGACCACACAAAATATTATCACTTTGGGCACAATTTGACCATTTTCACTTAGGGGTGTACTCACTTTTGTTGACGCTATCATTCCTTCCCTTTGGCTATTGCTCCTGATGCTCCTCTTCCTACTCCTCATCACGCTTTTCATCAGCAATCAATCACAGAAGCAATTTCAAAGAGACAACAGTATGTGTGCACTCATCCAACAGTGCAGAAGCTGAACATGCACCTGGCCAAGTTCCTGGTACTACAGTCCCTCCCTTTCCATCTTGTTGACTATGCATCTTTCAGAGAGCTGATGGCTTGTGCCCATTCAAGGTGGAGAGTCCTAAGCCATCAATACTTCTCTAAAAAGCTGTACAAGCCCTGCACACGTACAAATTCAGGAGCCAAGCTTACTCTCAAATTAGATATCATGAATATATCTGCACCTGTTCTGTAGTTTTGCCCCGCACCTGCTTTGGGGTGACAATAACGGATGAGAATAACTGACCAAATAAGTGAAGGGTGAACTAAGCCTAATAGTGATGCACAGCCATTCTTATAACTAACAGAAGGGACTTAAAAGCATGTGTTTGCACTGCCACAACATGGATTTAAAAAAACTTTTTTTTTTTAATCCACTACTTTGACGCTGCTTCCATGTCCTTATTTTGTTCCATTAAAGAGTCATTGGGACACAGCTCGTGCAGGGGCACGTATTGTCCTTTTTTTGTTTGACTGAAGGCTGCTGTATGCTTTTCTTTTGGTTTAGCTAGGGATTTAGCTAAGACTGTTGGAGGCCTGCATGACAGTGCGCATGTCCATATATGTGACCTGCCTGTCATTCTGACGCACAGTAACTCTTTCGCTAGGTATGCATGTTGCTGCAATGCATAGTGATGTACACTGAGATACACTCTCCATAAAGTTTAACTGCAGGCCGTAATCGACCTGATTTAATGCGCTTTGTGACCAATTAATTCAGGGAACGTAGGGAATTTCTTGGAGAAATCCAGCAAAGTGGCCCAATCAAATTTTTGAAAACTTCGCTCATCTCTACACTTTACTCTTGACTATTTCCATAGCAAAGGGTTTATAGACTAACAAGAGCTTAAAGTATGTATGGATTCCCATGCACTTGAACTGAGATTCTCTTTATCTAATGTGTTCTGCTTGAAAATGTCTGTTAACATTCTGATACAGTACTGCAGAAATGCATCTAATAAAAAGGAAAAGAATAATATCTTCTGCATAGGAGCATTTATTACCCTGCTGGCCAGGACAGAGCAAAACATAAGTTGCAGGAATAGTTATCCTTTAAAAGGGTTATGCCATGATTGATGTAAAAAGTTAAAATCAGACATCATATAGGACATGACAATAACTTTCTAACAAAGCTAGAACAAGCCCTTTACCACGCATGGGTCCAGATGTAGACAGAGATACCTGATGCACCTGATTTATCGTGATTCGTGACTAAATAATTTTTGACAAAACAAATTTCTTGTCGAAGTACGGCGAATCGGACAAATCAAATTTTTCAAAACTTTGCTCATCTCTAGTTGTGAAAATAACCATTTCCTGCTAACATTGGTGATGCTACTTAACCATCAGAAGATAATCGGGGAGATTTATGAAGATTTGAGTTTATAACGCCAGTCTTGGTCTACAGTGCAGTGGTGCAAGATGCACCAAAGTTATTAAAAGTCTTGTACCACTTAATAATTCTGTTGCATCTCCGGTCTGCGCACCAGAATCTGAAAGCTACGTCAATTCTGAGGACAGTGACTGACTGCAGCAATCACACATGGTATACTTGTAAGAACAGTCATTAGCTGCAGGGGTCTTATTTCATATACTTCAGAAGACAGTGATTGGCTGCAGCGGTCATGCATTGTATGCCTCTGAGGACAGTCATTGACTGCAGTGGGCATGTGTGGTATACCTCTGAGGACAGTGACTGTCTGCAGCGATCATACACTGTATACTTGTGAGAACAGTCATTGGCTGCAGGGGTCTTGTTTCATATACCTCTGAAGACAGTGACTGGCTACAGTGGTCACACGCAGTATACCTCTGAGGACAGTCACTGGCTGCAGCAATCACATGCCGTATATGTATGAGGACAGTCATTGACTGCAGTGGTCACATGCAACATACCGCTGAGGACAGTGACTGGCTGCAGTGGTCACACGCTGTGTACTTGTGAGAACAGTGATTGGCTGCTGGGGTCTTATTTCATATACTTCTGTAGTATACCCACAAATAACCCCTGCAGCCTGTAAATAAACAGTGGGAGAAGGACTGGACTAGGAGCTCAGAGATCGCCGCAGCAAAAGAATGTATGTAATCATTTTTTTATTTTACAGCATTAGGTGGCTTAGGGTGATTTTATATTTAACCCGGACAACCCCTTTAATACTAAAATCTGTCATGAAACACATTTTCAAATACTACAAAATCAGATATTCATAGAAATATACTAAATATTTACAGACCTCTAAATGGAAAGACTGAAGTTCTTATTTGATTGAGTCTTAAAAGTGAGACCAAGCTGGACAAGTAGCGATGGCACATTGACACAATGCCCAAGGGTAGTTACATGTGCATTGCTGAAGGCCGGCAGAGTCAGCATTAAGTATTTATGTAATTTAGACAGCTTGGGTAACAATCTGTGATGCTTGGGGGGTTAGAAAGACCATGCCTGTCTCTGCCAATATGATAGATCAATGCTGTCTGCCCTAACCACTGCGGCCAGAATGTAGCTACAAGCTGGATGAACCTTACATCTGTCCAGCTTCCAATTTTACTCTTTGACTCGTGGGCTGCCAGCTCTGTGTACCAGTATTATTTCCCAAACCCCCTTTGAATTCACTGGCCAGATTAGCCAGGAGCAGTTTGGCATGTGGAATAAAGATAGTCACATATTTAAAGATTAGTGTCTGCCACCTCAGAAGCCATCAAGCGCGGCTGTTACTTGTGGAGGGTCTTTTGGTCTTCATCACAGCCCAGTGTCTGTTCGAATCCTCCTGAAAAGAGTGATTTACATGATGAGTTCATTGATGCCAAGATGTGTTGTGCCAGCTAGATTCTGGAAGGCATAGTAACCACACAGCTGGCAGTTAGGGTCAGTAACATAGGGCTCTGAGCTGGCAGCAAACCAGATCTTTAAATATCACATCATCCTATTACAGTTTTGCAGGGTTTTTAAATGACTTGGACTTACAAATAGCCTTGGCATTGCATTTACAAGAGTTTAAATGTGATTATAAGATGTTACAGTAAGGATCCATTTATATGGCGGGGTTCACATATTAAACACCTTAAAGGCGATGGATATGATTAGCAAAAACATGGCTGCTTCCAACTTGCTGAAGGGCAGTATAGAGTATTGCAGCTCAGACGCATTTTTTTGTGATGTTCAGTTATGTTGAGGCAAAAAAAAGCTCAGCTTATAACGGAATACTTTTGTCAAACTAGTCACAGGCGACTAAAAATGGTAGGAAAATTTACGAGATTATAAAAACTATGACATAGATTTCAGGGCTACCTCCTTCTTGACAATGAATCACAGTGATACTGATAACTAGGTGTTTTGTACAGAACCAGAAGAAAGTAGAGTAAGTAGAAGACAAAGACTGAGGAGAAGAATGCTTCTATATGTGATGGGTGTAAAGACTGGAAATGATTGCCCAATAGGAGAGGAATGCTGGAAAATTAAAGAAGAGGTGAAAGGTCGTCATGGTCAATAGTCAACAAGAAAACTTGAAAATTGTTTGATTTCTTTAATGACCTTTACAAAACCATTTGGAAGCAAATACAGGAGTATTCTCATCTTAGACAAATTGGATATGCCCCCATTGTCTTATAGGTGCAGGTCCCACCGCTGGGACTCGCACCTATATTGAAATCGGAGGGGGAGCGCTGTGCCTGGAGGACCCCAGGTTTCCCGGGGTCCGGCCACCACCAGGCACAGCTCCCCGCTGCTCCCATAGAAATGAATGGGAGCGCACCGCACATGCGCAGCCACTGCTCCCATTCATTTCTATGTAGCCGACGGAAATAGCCAAACCAGAGCTCGGCTATTTTCGGCGGCCCCATAGAAATGAATTGAGAGCGGCTGCGCATGCGCAGTGTGCCCTCTTTCAGTTTGGGGGCTCCGTTCTCGATATAGGTGCGGGTCCCAGCAGCAGGGACCCGCACCTATAAGACAATGGGGGCATATCCTAGCGATATGTCCCCATTGTCTAAGATGAGAATAACCCTTTAATAACACATGTACAGGAGTGTCCAAGTCCTCTCTTTCCTCAGTAGTACATTTTTCCATTCATGACCATTTAAAGGGTATCTGTCACCACATACCTTTGTATTAATCTGAATGACTTTACAGATGTGTACTTGACTGCTGATTCCAACACACTTTACCCCATCTCGATCGGTTGCCCCTTTGCAAGGAAATTCATGGTTTTTAACTTATGCAAATGACCTGTTTTACGCAACGACTGCAATACTAGGGAGGCTCATCCCCCTCGCGGCCTGCTATTGGCTGTCCTGCCCCCCGTTGCCAGATTTTTTGATTCAGAAGAGGAAGAGTTTACAATCCTAGGTTCTATGAAGCATGATGCTGACTGTCATATGGACCATAATGTACTCACACAAGAAGGTGTAGTAGACCAGAGGGAGTGACTATAAGAGGGGAAGACAGAAATAATTTATGTGTGGTGGGTGGGTCAGTGGGTGGCTGGACTTATCTTCATAAATACATAATGCATAACAGCAGTTACCCCTTTTTATTCTCACTTACATTGGGAGCAGACCCAGACCACAAACTGTAGGGGTATGTTCACATGGCGTCTTTTGCCATGGAACTTTGGCACAGACACCCGCACTGAAATTTTGCCAGCAGCCATGTGGTTTCTGGTTCCCATTTATTTCAGTGGAAGGTAGTCCTGAGGATCAGGATCGGGGAGCGTTGGCTTAAAGCTGTGTCCACGCCGAGAAGGGATATGTCCATTCTTGGCACAGCCCCGGCTTTAAGCCGTTGCTCCATGATTCTCAGCGCTGCCTCCCATTTAAATAAAAGGGAACCGGAAAGGATGGCACTGCCTGCACAGTTTTTGCGAAATTTCAGTGCGGCTGACTGAGCCAAAATTCTGCATGTGGCCCCTAACAGTCTGAGTGACTAGGAGGACAAGAAGATTTATGAAAAGTTTACATTTTGGGTGGAGATGCTTTTCAATGTTATTCTTACCGACCAAAAAAAGGCAAGGTCAAAAGGAAACCTGATCGACCCTATATAATTCAGTAAGGCTGGTCAGGAGGATTTATCGATATCTGTTCGGAAAGTAATCTGCCATAGCTGTCACAGCTCCTTAATGAACGATACTGAAGACACCACTGTGAATAGAAATCCATTCCAACCCCAAAACATAAAATTGTAAACATGCCACTACATTCTTCTTGGTTCTACTCCTACTGAGTAAGAAATGATCCCCCCACTGTATTCCCCAATAACCTATCTATAAAAGGCAGCTATAATATAAAGCCAAGTAACATAGCCCGCCCTGTATATATTTTTGTGTCTACTTTATTAGGACATTTAAACCCAACTGGCTCCACGGATAGAGGTGGGGACAAATCTACACGGAAATGGCATCAGGTTAGAACAGGTCACAAAGAGTTAGATTCCTTTACAAAAGCTAAATGCATTTTGATTTTTCCATGAAGCAACTTGAAGAAAGATGGACGTTTTAATACTTGTGTCTTCGCCAAGCCCTTCCTAATCCATCTTATGCTTAACAGATATCAACACTTGTGCTCAGAGATTTGTCTTGTATAAATACCCTCAAGAAATAAATAAACTGTAGGATACGAAGGCTCTCTCTCCATCGCTCTCTTTTCCTCTGCCTGTAATGTCCCCAGCTGCCATCTGAATGACTCTTAAATAGATGCCCAGGTTTCGATCTAGAGATAGCTCAGCCTTGAGTAATAATATAGGACAAGAAGCTCAGAATCCATGGTGGATTGCTGTTCAATTACTACTACATTAATCCTTCTGTTTATGAACATAACATCAAACAAAGGGTAACATAAACAACACAACAATGCTCCGTCCATAAGACTCCTACATTATAATTGTAGCATTCAACGACAAGCATACCTGTGGTTTTGTGTCTATTCTTTGTTGCAAATCCTAATTAATCCTCAACCGGCAGGGTGGTGATGAGACCGAGGTATCAATTTTCATGAATCAAGCTGATCGGGGAAGGGAGGGGGGAGAAAGAAAAAATGGCAGATTTGGGCGCCTGCCAAGGGGCTCGCCAGATTCCCTGTAGGCCCATTCAGATAACAGATACGAGTCTTCTAGACAGGTGGTCATTTCGGCATAGTATCAGCGTTAAATGTATGACCATACATTGTACAAGCTGTGGCCTTACACTAAGCCGAGTGGCTTTTAGTCTAAAGTTACCACACGTTGGCTGTCAGCCAGTCTAACGTGTGCATGGCCGCACAATAAACTAAGGCCATGGGAAGAGAATATAACCTATGTATTACGAAATCCAATGAAATAATTGATGAATGGCTCATAAAATACAGCAAATCTTGTCAAATATCAGACAACACTAGGAAATGCACCTGTTAACAGGTCAACATGTTTTCGTGCATGGAGGAAATCATCTAGCTCCTTGTTATACAAAGAAGGACCAGTATTTGGCCAGATCAGGAGATTTTTTTTTTTTTTTGCAGGACTGGATCTTCTTATGGTCCTATTACAATACAGAAAATAATAATTTATATGATAATAGCCTTCATGAAAGTCCTCAATAGGTCACTTTTTGGGGCAATTTTGGGGTAGTGTTGGTTTTCTATTTGCAATATTGCACTATGTGCTTCTATAAGATCTCATGTCCATGTCCATATTTAGGATCTGTATCACAAGGATCCTAAAGACAGTGGCACCATGCAGTGGCGTACATAAAGAAGTAAGGGCCCCATAGCAAGGATCAAACCAGACCCCCACACAGGACAGAAGGGTTTCAGCCTAAACCTTTTCAATGACCCTTGGGACATTTTTCCACTGCCTCATTTGCTAAAGGTTGTTCCTATAGAGCACGGATGGCCAATCTGCGGCTCTTCAGCTGTTGCAAAACTACAACTCCCATCATGCCCAGCTATCAGCCTACAGCAAGGCATGGTGGGGATTGTTACATAGTTACATAGTTAATACGGTTGAAAAAAGTCATAAGTCCATCAAGTTCTACCAAGGGATAGGTGGGGACGCAAATCCCAGTAGGAAATGAAACTCAGATCTCTACACGTTTTCATAAGCATTAAACATAAGCATGTTGTTTACTTATAAGAATTCATCTAAGCCCATTTTAAAACTGTCCACTGCTCCTGCTGTGACCACGTCCTGAGGAAGACTATTCCACAGTACTTTGTAACTGTGGAATAGTTACAACAGCTGAAGGGCCACAGGTTGGCCATCCCTGTTTTCACCTCCAGTAGAAGAGGAGATAATCCCAACTAAGACTGGGCCCCCTCTTGCCCTGTCCCCCATAGCAGTTGCGTGGTCTGACGATATGGTAGTTATGCCCCTGATGCCAACATATAAAGTATCCAGTCATACAAAGACTTTTCTTACATATCCAAATAGTAAAGATCACAGCATTCTAGAACAGAAACAGTTTTCAGTGCTCCTAGGGGAAAACTAGGTCCATAATACAGCATCCTACTTCATCTGTTTGGACTTTTTCTCGTTTTTCTTTTTTTTTTTCAATAACACTGATCTTTGGACTTTTTGACACAACGATCTATGGGAAAAATTGGAGCTGATTTACTGATCCTGTGTAAAATGTAGACAGTGTGAACTTGAGACAGACAGTGAAAAGATGCATCAAATTTATCATGGTAGTTCAGGCTGGATGATAAATGTGCTGCATGGTTAGATGTTTTTGTCTAATTTTATATCACCAATTGGTTGGCTTATTTTATTGTAAAATGTTGACACAATTTTGCAAAACATTGTCACGTGTTAAGCCTTGTCCCTTTCCTGTTAGTCTACACTCTTAAAGCTAAATCATACCTTCTTGGCAAGTATGTGAAGTGGATTATTTGTTTTTGAATGGGTAGATAGACGGACAGACGAAAAGACAGAGAGATAATAGATAGATAGATAGATAGATAGATAGATAGATAGATAGATACAAATAGATCTTTACTTTGTATGTTCTAAGCTTGCACAAGTCGCCATAATGTAAAGGTCTGTGATTTCCAGACAGAACCATGGAAAGTATTTGCTTTCACAGCTGAAAAATATCTGATTTCAATATCAGATATGTGCCAATTGAAAAAAGCACCCAGCGTTGCATATCTTATCATCATTAACGTCACTCAGCCTGTAATATCGCACTATCATCTAAAATAAAATGAAAGGCATTTGATCTGCTAACACAGATGTACTTCTACGTGAAACACATATTATATATATAACGGTAAAGTACCATCAGTAGCTGTTTTTTTAATTATGGGATGAAAATGACAGCTGATATTATTTCCATGCAGTTGTATTTATTTTCAGTGTTGGCAAAGAATTGATATGAAAGAAATGGCAAAGGTTAGAGACCGGACTGTGCAAAACAGGCAAAAAGATAGACTACCTCTGATCTAGACTAGATTTTAGTTTCCTTATATCCTGTGTATATTGATTGACCTTCTTTGAGTGGACCTGCATCTAGAATTTGTATTTGATTGTGAGACTCTTTCGAGTCATGTGGATTATACCCTAGTAGTAACTGCCAGTGACATGGTTTATACCCTAGTGCCAGTTTTTGGTAATATTATGGAATCGCTGGTGCCACCACTGCACAATAGTACTTAAAATTTCCAAAAGATGGGCCATATGCAGGGGGCCCCAGAACTTCTGAGCCACTGGTTGAGAAATACTGCTTTAAAAAGCGAATTATGGGTGTTCATCAGACAGTATTCACAATATAGAGTGTTAGAGTACGGCCACATGGTCTGTAATTTCTGCTGCAGAGTTTGCAGATTTGTCATGGATTTTTATGCAGATTTCACCCGAGTCAAAGCTGCAGTGAACATCCACAGCATAAATGAATATAATATAGAATAAAATCCACACTGCAGAAAAATTTATGCTGCAGATTTTTTTTTTCACAATGTATGAATGAGATTTCTTACAATCTTATCCACAATGCTGGTACCGTACAACACATCCCGTGTGGAAAATACCACAAAAATCTATTTTATTTTAGCTAGGGAACTGAGCTGTAGAAATGTAACCTATTTCTGCTCCTCTCTATACAATCTGTTTGCATAGAAAAGCCTTTTACTGCTCTGAACTAAAGCGAAGTGCTCTTTCTCCCATTGGCTGGTGGGTATGTTGGGATGTGTTATACGATGTCTATATTCTTCTAGCCCTTTCTTCCTTCACATTGCTCATCACCCTGTCAAACTGAGTTTCCTGCCAGTTTGGCTTGTTTAAAAATCAAAATGAAATCTCCTCCATTTTTCTTTTCCTGAACAGATTGGAAGTCATTATGCTCAGCTGAGCTAAGAGATGGCCTGGGAGGGAAGAAAACATTTCACAGTAAGATTCTCGGAGGCCAGTGGAAGAAGAGAACAGCCTGCAGATACAAGCCATTGCAAACTCAAATTGAGTTAGTTTTACTGCAAATGCATGCATGGACCAGCTGCGGCAGTCAGGGAGATATGTACACAGTCTATGGTATTCTGCACTCCCCACAGAAGATGTGCAAATTTAAAACAATTTTATACGTATACAGAACATCCCCATGGATAAAATGCATTACTTATTAGATATACTAGACTGAAAATATTTGAAAAATCTTGGTGGTGGATCATCAATCATTATCTGCTCATTGGCTTCTGCGGCATGATCTTGGTGCCTCTTTAACAACAACAAAAAATTAAAATGTAATGTGTGTGTATATTATTTATTTCATTGGTTTCATTAGTAGGTAAGGCTACTTTCATACTAGCGTTAATAATTTCCAATATTGAGATCCATCATATGGTCTCAATACCGGAAAAAAACGCTTCTGTTTTGTCCCCATTCATTGTCAATGGGGACAAAACGTAACTGAACAGAACAGAGTGTACCAGAATGCACTCCGTTCCATTTGGTTGAGTTCTCATACCGGAGAGCAGCAAGCTGCGGATCCGTTTTCTCTGACACAATCTGACACAATAGAAAATGGATCCATCCCCCATTGACTTTCAGTGGAGTTCATGACGGATCCGTCTTGGGTATGTTAAAGATAATACAACCGGATCCGTTCATAACAGATGCAGATGGTTGTATTATCAGTAACGGAAGCGTTTTTGCTAAACCCTGCCGGATCCAGCAAAAGCACTAGTGTGAAAGTAGCCTAAGTATGTAGAAAAGAAATCATGTGTTATTATGTTTTTTAGTTATTGCCATTTAGACCCACTTCCTATTGTCTGACAGTGCAGTAGTTGGGTGTGTGTGCATTATGGCAGCTGTACCGTATAGGAGTTAAAGGACAGAAAAGTGTCCATAGACATATACGGTCTGCAGGAGGTGATGGTGTTCAGCCTCTCCTCTAGACATCTGGGAGAGGCTGGAGAGCTGCATACAGAGACATATCTGTGTGATCAGTATGTCATGTTAGCATACTGTCTTATCTAGGCCCCCTGCCTCTGTCACTAAAGGAAGATTCCACCACATGTTCAACTGCTGCTCCATACAAAAAACACCCCTCATGGCTGTGGTTGTATAACTGAGGGGGACCTTTTATATGGATGAAAATAGTATATGGCTTAAATACCCTTTAAAGCCTCATCCTCTAATAAAATGAGATGTCTCTGCTCATTCTGTCCCAGTCTACAACTGAAAAGGTATCTGCAGAAAACAGAAAATTTTGTGTGCTCCAATGACTAGTTTGAGAACTGGAATATTCCTGGATTTCTTAGATGGATACTAACATAAAAATGTTGTATATAGAAAATATTTTAGAATTAAAATAATATGCTGTTTTCAGATCATACATTCCCTTTTAAATTTGCATGTACTGCAAATATTTTTCAACATCTAAATCACCAACACAAAATACTCAACCCAAATTTAGAATCACTTGGTCATATATATAAGCATGGTCATAAGTTTAGATGCACTGCAGTGAAACTCTGACCCCAGTGGGTATTCTTCCATAGGGAGCATAAAGGGAATTTGGCAAATCGTGCCATAGGCCTGGTCTGCCCTAGTGTATAAAATAATATAATAAATTATAATGGAAGCTTTGAGGAAAGACCAAATGGTTGTGTCTGCAGAAGATTTATTCAGTCTATGTGCAGCAACCCGAAGAGGAGGCGAGGATGGGAGAAGTGGCAGTGGCCATGATGGTGGTAGCAGTACTCACAGTTCACAGAAGCAGTCATCACCCTGGCTTGCCTTGGGCTGTGCAGTGAATGGAGGGTGCACCTGTTCTTTGTTTGGGGCATTTTCTGCCTGATGTTAGGTGGGGTGCCGTTGATGTTAGTTGGCCGGCAGAGTTCAAGGCAAGAGGTTAGGGCCAGGGGCTGGTAGATGGTGGAGGCAATGCCCAGGCCCAGTTACGTGATAAAATATGGTCTCTTTAGTGAGGATGGTGAGAGTTACAGTACATATAGCAGCTATAGGCTCAGTTATGAAGTATAGCACAGAGCTTACTTTTCCCAGTGGCAGTGGCAATAATGGCAGTAGTACTCCCTCCAAATACTTTGCAATCTTGCCAAATTGACAACGGTCATGAAAAACTTTTACAGTCCAGTCAGTACTGCAGTTCCCACTGCGGGGTGAAGATCTTCAAATATATGGCCGACCCATTATATAAGTGTGAAGGGTGACAGGGGCAACATACCCTCTCCACATTCAGCAAAGTCCATAGCCATAAGTCAGCATTATCTTTGCTATTACGCGCATTCCCTTTTGATCCTATACAGTCTGCAGATGTCTGTTCTTTTTCCCTCAGGGGTTGTCCTGGCACAATTGCTTTTGCTCTGGTTGTTTCTCACTCCACAGGAATGGTGTTTTTCCTGGTGAAAAAATTCTCTTTCCTTTCTGTCAGGCTTACAAGCCGTAGCTTCATCCACAACCCAAGCCAGACTCCAAGCTAAACTAGACAACACTAACTAGACAGGGTGTGACCCGCCCATCACCCTTGCAATTATACCAGAAGGCTGCCAGATGTTAACTATTTGCTTGCCCATATTCGGCTATATGGAAAATACAGTGCATAACATTATACTTTAACCCTTCAGCACCAAATTAGCTTTCTTAGCAATCATCCATTGGGTCACTGCATATGACCAATTCATCATTATGTAGTAGAAATGATTTGTCCTCCAGAAGGAGGCCTCAAAAAATTCTTAGTGCCGGCTTTCATAACAAACATTGAAAGGCCCAGGGAACAAATGCCTTCTCTTCAGCCCTCCACGTCACGCCTCACTAAATGTCAGAACAAAACATAGTTTATTTTGGTCCTGTCTAGCGCTGAAGATTTCTGAGCCTCCTTGCTGCATTCTTCTACAGGCTTAGGGTGGGGACTGGGGATATATGAATGATTCCATTGTGATCTTGTCTTTTGTATACACCTGGACAGATTGTGGCAGGGTTGTCTAGATTTGTTCCCAGGTCAATTATGGGGGATGTGTCAACAGATTGTCAAATTACAGTCAAATGATAGACAGAATGGTACAATTTTAAGCATTAATAGTAATTATTCAGCCATAAAGCTAGGAATGTCATGGCTGACATGATGTGTCACTGCATCATACATTTGGCATAGCATCAGCTACTGCAGTTCTAAAGTTGTATAAGTCTTGCCATCATTATATCACGCATGCTATTGCATAGCAATGAAACCAACTCTAGTGCACGTCTATGACACCAAAAAAGGCTCAAATGTCCATATTTAAGTGGGGCTGAACTGCGATACCAGCCCAGGAACAGGTGTGACACTACTTCTGGACTTTTCTAGTCCAGGACAACCTCTTTAAATTCTTTACCTCTTCCCGTTGTTTTCATCTGTAACCTCTACATCTCGTTCCTCAGCACATTAGAGCTATTAACCAGTCATCAACAATCAATGTTCACTAAAAGTGCAAAAGTCATTAACTTGAAAGCTGTTAATGACCAATTATTACTCTTACACCTAAAGCAAATAGACCCCTAAATGAGAGTGGAGTCTGTCCTGCCTTTTATGGCTCCAAGTCCGACCTATTAAGTTTGTCTGCATCCTGAAGCTGACATTGTGGTTTGATGCCTTTTCTTGGCTTTTCTTCAATTAGCCTTCACTAATGGTGCACGTCTTGCATTATTTTCTGCAGAAACATCTAATTAATCTACAGGCTTTGCTGTAAGTGTCAAAAATTAGAAGAAGCCAGTCGCCACCAGTGCTTTGGCTTACCTATTAATACATATTTTTGTGCTTATTTTCGCTCTTTAGGCAGCCATAGAACTTAGTCTACTTACTCTATCTCTGTTTAAGCATGCAGTGCAGTCATCCTCTGTGACTAAGGAATCTCTGCCAGGATTAAGAATGAGACAGGGGAATCAAAGCCAGTGAAGTGCAGACTGTGTGAAATAAGCGTTCTTAGCCTATTCCGAGGTAAACTTGAAAAGCTTTATGCTAGAAGAGTGATCACACCTATTGAAGGCCTCTAATCCCCACCATAAAGGAGACTGCAAGGCGTTTTCAAAGGGAAAGCTGCCGAAAGGAGTTTGCAGTTCAAGCCACAATGTAGAAACGCGCAGGAAACAGAAGTTCTGAATTTATTAGTATTACTAGTATTTTCTAGAGTGCATTTCTTTTTATTTTTTAGGAAAGTAATATGTATATAGCAACAGAAGAGGAGAAATGTAATCCTCAAGTGCTCTGCTAAGTGTACAAGTGAACATGACTAGCACAGAAGCATGTCGGCTGGTAAGAGATGATTTGCACTTCAGAGCTTTCTGTGCACAACAATGAACTGGCTCTTGCTATAAATGCACCTACCACTAGAGGCCAGTGTTTTTCATGTTTGGTTTCAACCGGGCAGATTTTCATGTGTCGTGTTATGTGTCACCAAGTCCATACCAGATCTAACCTTCTAGAGGCACATAGGATGAGACTGAAGGCTTCTTATTTTGAAGTTACTACAGCCAGTAAATATATTGATGCTCTTAAAGAAATTATGTAGATCCCATAGAAAAACTGAAGATAATTGAAGCTAATTGAAGAAATGTAATTAACTTCTCAATTATCCCAAATATTCCTAAAATGGATCAATTTATTATATTATGTAAATGAGCTATAACTTAATAACTATACATTCTTACAAATGTAAAAGTATTCAATGTAGTGTGTGCTAAGTATATCTTAAAGGGGTTAAGCAAGAATGGGTGGGTTTTTCGCAAAGCCTCCCTCCACCCCCCTCGCTTGACCAGCCGTGTAAAGAAAAAATTTCTTACTGGCTTCCCATGTGCCAACTCTCCAATCCTTCTCCTCCAGCCCTGTGATGCACTGTTGGGCTCCCTCAATGTGTCAACATCCAGTCTGACATCGCTGCAGCCAAAAACTGGGCATGGTAGTGACCAGCTTCCCTTACGTCATGACAAATGGTCACATGATGAAGGGAATCCAGTTTCCACCACAGCCATTGATTGGCAGCAGCGTTGTCAAACCAGATGTTGACATCGAGGGAGCCCAACAGAGCATTGCAGGCCTTGAGGAGCAGGTGTGCACTTAGCCTTTCTGCTGCCTGAGGTGAAAACTGAAACAGTGCCCCCCCTTCCCGCAATACCAATTTCTTAACCTAACCTCTTCCATTCAGCCCATGGCCCTTCAGCTGCTACCTCTTGCCCCTACCTGGTGCTGCCTGAGGTAATCGCTTCACCTGGCATCATTGGTGGTGCACCCCTGTTGAGAAGATGGAGCGGGGAGCCAACACCAGGAAGCAGGTAAGTATTCTTTCCCTTAGAGGTCTGGCCATGTGGATTGGTTTGCCAAAAAACACCCCATTCTTGCAGAACCCCTTTTAGCAATTGAAGCTTTTATCATTTGTACTACTCTAGAAGACCTACTAGTTTAGAAACTTGCATTTATGGGTACAAGACAAGTGCAATCATGTCAGCCAAACATATTTAAACATATTACATTTATGAGGTTTACACTATACAGAGCTACATTTGGTCAAGTCTGTATTTAAAGAAAAGGCACTGCATGTATTTGCACACCTTAATTAGAACAGTATATGCAGATGTTTTGCTAATGGGCAGATGTTTGCATCATGTAATCCTGATGCAAGCCAGTATTAGGGGGAAAAATTTGGATATTGCACAGGGCCACCATCCCGAAAGGGACCCAACCAGCACTGTTCACTTTAAAGGGATTTTCCGATTGATGATCTATCCTCGGGATAGGTCATCTGTATCTGATCAGCTGTTTGAAAAAGGCATTGTGACCTCATAATATACCAAGCACAGCACTGTACGTTGTATAGAGCCTGTACTCGGTAATACAGTTCAATCCCATTCTCTTCAAGTATGATATTGTTTTACATATCCCAAAGATAGGTCATCAATATTTAAGTCAGAGAAACCCCCTTTAAATTCTCAACTTATACCCTTAACTCCTAAATGATTGAGCAGATCCCTGACGAAGCTCTCTTCCTAACCATAGAGATGACTGTGAAGCCATACAGTATCCTCTCTCTCCACCCTGCACTAATCTCTGTCCTGCACTACAGAGTTACATACAGTAGGTTTGTAAATAGTGGTGTGACAGTGACATAGTCTCAAAATTCTTGGCCCCAATGCAAAATCTGTAACCCCTCCATGAACACACAAACACACATGTCAACCATATCCACACTTTTTTCCATTTAGAATACTAGAGGCTTCTTAAGTAGAAGACAGTCCTTTGGGCCACCTCAGGCACACAGGCCTGAGTGGAACTGCAACCTTGGCACTTCTTGGGTGTTTCCCTCTCAATATCTTTTCCATTATCTTTGAGCCATTCCCCATTTCCCCATTTTTTGCAACAAAGTAAAGGCCAGAAAATCGCTAATGAGTGTTCATAGGAACACTTGTTAGCAATTATCTACCGGTGTCAAGGTGTCGGCAATTACCCAAAGAACAAGCTAAAAGCTTGTTCTTCAGTAATCACATCTTAAATGAGGTCACCTAAATCATTGTTTGCTGGCAACAGATCGTCTTAACACACTCTGCTACTGGCAAACAATGTTTCTGTAAAGGGATGAGTGATGGCATTAGCGATCACTCCTCTCCATACTGTGGAGGAGATTGTTGCATGTAGATGTAGAGGTCTACTTCACTGACGAGCAGGCGATTTTCCTCCATTCATCTAACATAGTAACATAGTTTATAAGGCCAAAAAAAGTCATCTGTCCATCCAGTTCGGCCTGTTATCCTGCAAGTTGATCCAGAGGATCCATAGTCTCACTGCTCTTACCGTAAAGAATCCTCTTCTATGTTTGTGTACAAACCTTCTTTCCTCCAGGCGCAGAGGATGTCCCCTCGTCACAGTCACAGTCCTGGGGATAAATAGATGATGGGAGAGATCTCTGTACTGACCCCTGATATATTTATACATAGTTATTAGATCCCCCTCAGTCGTCTTTTTTCTAAAATGAATAAGCCTAATTTTGATAATCTTTCTGGGTACTGTAGTCCACCCATTCCAGTTATTACTTTAGTTGCCCTCCTCTGAACCCTCTCCAGCTCTGCTATGTCTGCCTTGTTCACAGGAGCCCAGAACTGTATACAGTACTCCATGTGTGGTCTGACTAGTGATTTGTAAAGTGGCAGGACTATGTTCTCATCACGGGCATCTATGCCTCTTTTGATACAACCCATTATCTTATTGGTCTTGGCAGCAGCTGTCTGACACTGGTTTCTACAGCTTAGTTTGCTGTTCACTAAAATCCCTAGGTTCTTTTCCATGTCAGTGTTACCAAGTGTTTTAGTCTAGAAACCCTTCAAGGGATACTGTAGCTATAAACCAAAGGGGAGAGACTGAGTTAAAAAATGTAACCCATAGTCACCTCTTAAATCAATTGAAATGAGAAGTGTATGATCCTGCGTGTAATATGCTGTTATCATGTCTAGCTATATATATGGTAATTATGTGATATATTATCTACACACTGCAATTACTCCCATTTACAGACAGTTTTTAATAAATTCAGTCTTGTTGCCTAGCAGCCACATTTAGCATCATTAATTACATGTGACTGTTAGTGTTCATACCTCACCTATACCACACAAATGTAGAATTACCATACATATTAAGATGGAGGAGATTTTACTCTGACAGGTCATATTGATAGTTGGGAACCATATAGCTGCTATGCACTTGGCTATGTATAAAATAATTAATGAAATATGGTAGAGATGATGCTACCAATCTGAACCTCTCTCTGCAGACAAATTTCAGAAATCGTCAGACTGAATTGCCAGTACCACTTATGTCTAATGTTGTAGGGCTATGGTTCCCAGTGGCCTCCATATTTCCTAGGAAGATGAAAGGGGTATAATCTACCATGGATAATCCCCTACTTCCTGGTACTGGACCCAGTAGTATACTTACTGTAGAAGTGAGATGTCCCCACGGTAGAATGTCAAACTGGGCCCTTCATTATGGTTTGGGGTTTTCTACCCAGGTCAGAAGAGCCTCGTAGAGGCACAGTAACCTGAAAATCATTTGTCCTTGGATGGGGTGCAGTTAGCTTTCAGATAAATATATACAGATGGAGCAAACTTGACACAGCATGTTACACACACTGTTGAAGCAAATTTTGATTTGACATAGAACAGAAGAGCCATTAAAAAAGTCAAATTAAAGTTTTCTCCAACTGTATTTTTAATGTGCTAAGTGTCAAGTTAAAGTTTACTACATGTGTAGGCCTGCAGCCTATCAGAGGCCGGCTCACGCGGCGCGATGACGTCATTGCGCCGCCTGAGCTGTACAGTGCGGGACACAGGCCAAAAGGGGCCTGCATCGCATCGCTGTCAGCTCCATGGAGGTAAGTATTAGTGTGTTTTTTTTTTTTATCGTTGCAATTACGGAACGGAGCTCTATTGGGGGCACTGGGGGCATTTTTACTGGCACTGGGGGCATTTCTTACTGGCACATGGGGGCATTTTTACTGGCACATGGGGGCACTGGGGGCATTTCTTACTGGCACGGGAGCAATGGGGGCATTTTTACTGGCACTGGGGCATTTCTTACTGGCACATGGGGGCACTGGGGGCTTTTCTTACTGGCACATAATTTGGGGGGCATCTATGGGGGTGGGACACTTTTTACTGGCACATGATTTTGCGGGGGAATCAATGGGGGGAACTTCTGGTGCATTATTGGGGCATTTCTTACTGGCACATAATTTGGGGGGCATCTATGGGTGGGGAGCACTTCTTACTGGCACATTATTGGGGTGAAATTTTGGGGGCACTTCTGGCATATTATTGGGGGGCACTATGGGGGTATTTCTTACTGGAACATTGGAAGCATTATTACTTCTGGGGCACAGTGGTGACATTAGTACTGTTGGGGGCAATATTACTAACAAATGCACTCTGGCAGAGAATTATTAGTTGAGACTTTGGGGAGCACTATTACTGTGGGGGGCACCCTGGCACAGTATCAGCATAGCACAGTTATTTCTGGGGGGCGTTATGTTTACACTATTACTGTCAGGGGCACTATTTGCTGGGCACAGTTATTTTAGGACACTGTGTGCCAATAATTATTGAATGGCACTATCTGTGTGGTACTAGTGGCACAGTACTGGGGGTGGTAGGATGATTTGTCCAGAAGACGGGAGGATGATGGAAAAGTAGTAAACAAAGATTTTTTTCTGTCAAACTGCAGAGATGAGAAATTGCTGAAAAATGGCGTCTGGTCTGAAAGGAGAAGCCACTGAGTTATTCAATAAGATATATCTGTATAGCACCACCTGCTGTTTGTTTTTACTTATTTCTTTGACCTGCTCACTGAAATGGCCGCACATGCTCAGTTTCATCCTTCAACTGCCTCCTGAGTTGTCATAGGGAGAGCTGAGACACGCCTCCAGAGCTGTGATAGGGAGAAAGGTATAGAAGAAAGACACGCCTCCAGAGCTGTGATAGGGAGAGCATGGGCACGCCTTCTGAGCTGTGATAGGGAGATCATGGACACACCCCTTACCTGCAGCAGAAAAGACACTCCCCTTGAGCTGTCAGTTTCATATAAATCTAGCAGAGCAATGAATGAGGAGATGTCTGGATCCATGTGAGGTACAGGGCTGGTTCTAGCTTTGTTAGAAAGAGAATGTCATGTACTATATGATGTCTGATTTTCATTTTTACATTAGTCATGGGATAACCCCTTTAAGGAGAAAACAAAGACACTTTATTTTTTCTCTTCAGTCGATTCCATCATGTCCTTCATTTTATTCCAAAAACGTTGGGAAATGTTGATCAAACAAATAATGCTAATTTCTAAATGCAAATCAAGCAGATGGAAAAGGAACGATCATAGTTACAATTCACAAGAAAGAGAATAAAGGAATTACTCCACTGGAGGGAATGCTACCTAATTATGGATAATTAAAAAGTTATTAGAGATTATTATTACTGTCATATATTTATAAAACATCAATATGCTGCAGGAACCAGTACAATACGGCTGCGAGAGTCTGCAATTAGGATATGCCAATAAAGCTACATACGTGACATGATGTAAAATTGGACTGATAACATGGGGCGAGTGATGGATGCATGCTACAATTTATATAATACAGAGAGGAAAATCATTAAAGCAACAGGCCGTAGCTACACAACCAGTGGTGCACTCAGTCTCTGGTGCAGAGAAGGCCTGAAAGCCCCTGTTCCTCTTAGGAAGACACCAGTATTATAAATGGTACATGAAGGGTGGAGGCCACATTTTGCATTAGGACCTCATCGGAATTTTCTTATGACAGGCATTTCCCTTAATATGGAAGCTGCCATGCCAGAAAAATGCCGATGTAGTTGGAGAAAGCCAAAGCCAGCCCAAAGTTTCCTCTTGTGTACTCGATACAGGGAAAATGTAGTGTCACATGGCCTGAACCCACCAGAGTGAAGCAATTACATTCATAAGCCTATAGTTTGCCATATCTTGCACAGTTTGGTCATATACACATGTTGCCTTTGAGCAGCAAATGTTTGCATAACCACTCACCCATTTGCAAAACTCAGCCGCAAAATGTTAACCCCCTAGGTGACCAGTCTGTTTTGTGCCTTAGTGACTGAGCAATTAAAAAAAAAAAAAGGTTTTAATTGTCGCACAACTTTTTTTTAATTTTTCCATCAATGTAGCAGTATAAGGGTTTATTTTTTATGGGACAAGTTGTAATTTTTTATGTCACCATTTTGGGGTACACATAACTTATCAATTAGGTTTCACAGCCAAAGTGATGATGTTATAATGGGCTGCACAAGATTTAGTGATGGATCTTCAATCAAGACAACGGCAGCAGGCTCTTCACTAACTAATGGATGAGGTAAGTATGATTTTTTAAAAATTACAGTCTTAAATATTAAAGTCAGATGACACAATCAACAATGAACGCGGCATCTGAGAGGTTCAGTGATGGGGGCAGTGCAATAGCCGTTCCCTATCATGGCACCCACCACTTACAAAGAAATGCGCTTTGTGACAGAGTAATTCATCATGAAACAAATTTTTTTGTAAAATTTGGCGAAGCAGCCAAGTCGAATTTTCCATAAGTTCGCTCAACACTACTGATTTCGTCCATGTTAAAGGACCATGGTCACAACACAGCACAGAGATAATAAATGTACAGTAACATCATAATGCACATATCAATAGTTCTAGTGCTCAGGTGCAACTGAAACCTTTCCACTCAATGGCTGCTCTGCCACATTATATATTTTTTTCTTGCCATTTGTTAGCTTGCAAACGATGGTGTAGAATTAATGTGTCTTCTTGCCAGTTTTTAGGGGTGGTGTTTTTTCCACACAACGTTTTACCTTTTCCATTTTATCAGATTTTTTTCTATCAAAAATCTAGAAAGAAAATGCCTGAAAAAGAGTATGCTGTGATTTATAAAACACCAATGGACAAAAATGCCAGGAAAGTGCCTCAAGATACCACTACAGAAATCTCAGTGCTCGTATATTTTATAATTTCCTAAAGACCAGCATGCAACAGCTGGCTGCAGCGGTTTTTTGCTTCAAAAAATTCAGACAAAAAACAAAAACCTAGGGGGAAACAGGCTGTTTTACGCCGCTGTTCCCCTGCATACTGCCGCGGTCCTGGGCCCCATGTTCAGCAGAGATCTGCTGCCAGTGCTTCCCCATTCACTGCTGCAGTCCTGGGCTCTGTCCATGTTGGTACTGTTCTGGGATCCGCTCCACAGTTTCAATTCAGCCCTGGCCACAGCATGCTTGCTGCTTTTTCCCTGCAGCACTTCCTTAAGGGCAGGCGTGCGTCACTTCCAATGCTTTGTGGGTTAGATCATGTGACCTCGCTGACCAATCCTAGCCCTCCTGCACATATATAATTGACTCAGACCCCTTCCCCGATGCCTGAGTGTCAAGGTCCTTGTGTCCTGCAAAAGTTGCTGTTATCTGTGCTTGTGTTCCTGTATACCTGAACCATGCTTGTGTTTCTAGACTCCGCTACCTGTTTGATTCCTGCCTGCTGACCTTGACTCTCTGTTGTCGACCCGGATTGCCTGACCTGTACCTGTGACACCTGCCCTGACCTATTGCTTGTTTGACTTTGCCTCTGCCTCATCCTTCGATCCTGCACTGTTGCGACTCGGCTTGCTGACTACATCTGTACCTCTGATACCCCCTGGTCCACCTGGACCAGCTGCCTCGTGTGCCAATCTTGCTCAAGAGGTAGTGACCTGGTGTTCCCCTCAGAAAAGTCTATCCCCACCATCAGGGATACTGTGAAGAATGAGAGGTTCACTTAGACAATGCTCTGAGAGGAGGTAGGACATGTGGCACAGACAGGGGCGGTCTTGGCATTTCTGGGGCCCTAAGCGAAGTTATGTCTGGGTCCCCCCCCCCCAATGACGCGTCACGCCCCTGATGACATGCCCTCTGATGACACGCCCAATCCCCCCCCAATGACACGCCCCCCACACATCAAAGACTTTTTTAACAATAAAATGCTGTCAAACAATTAACAATTAACTCACTGTTAAACAATGAAAGAATGTGTTTTTTCCACAAGGTTGCCCACAGCCTATGGAGTGTCCCAGACTCCCAGCTCTCTATTGGCTGGGTTGGGACACGTGCTGGGACTAGAGATGAGCGAGCATGCTCGGGTGGAATTTGCGTGAGCTTTTTCAAATCTGCACACTAATTCATACGCATATTTTAGTATGTACACTAATGCGTAAGCATTTTATAAATTAGTATGCATTAGCGTACTAATTTATAAAATGCGTACGCATTAGTGTACATACTAAAATATGCGTATGAATTAGCTTGCAGATTTGAAAAAGTGCACACAAATTCCACCCGAGCATGCTCGCCCGCAGTGAGGCCGGTCCACGGGCCGCGGCGGACGCGGACAAATGCAGTAAGTGACAGCTGGGCGGGCGTTCTTGGGCACCGGCACAAGAGCGGAGTGTGGGGGCCCCCTTGGACGTCGGGGGCCCTACACAAATGCATAGGATGCGAGGTGCCCAAGACTGCCCCTGGGCACAGAGGGTTCACACCCGCTGGTTTGTGACACTTAAGGTTGCAACCTGACAGTACAGCCAATAGCTGCACAACGTACATTTTTACGAACATTGCCTGCTGCAGGTGTGCATGGCTTTCCCATCAGGGCATACCCTAATTTCTCTCTAATCTGTGGCTCTCTAGCTGATGCAAGATTGGTACTTCTAGCATGCCCTCATTATCTGGTGGCTGGAGAACCACAGGTTAGATACCAATGCCCTAAAGATTGCAGGTATTCCTCCACAAAAAAAAAACAGATGAACAATTAATTTTTCCTGCGCCACACAGATGTAGCAGAACTTAGTTTCTCATTTGGCTCAATATGATATCATAATCAGATAACAGGCAACCCTACTGCTGTATCTGAACACAGAGAGAAGGAACGAAACAGTTAATTCAGTGAGCTCTTCTACATCTGTATGGTAGAACAGCTTCTCCCTTATTATTAGAGCCCAGCACATGGCGGTGGAGTAGCAGCAGCTGGATTAACAATCATGGGCGAACATAAGGGCTCGGGACCCCAGCACAAGGCTGTTTGTCTCTTCCACCTTCCTTGTAACTGACAAAACAGCCTGTTTAGCTGTTCTAATTTGGACAAAGGGAGTCCATGCAAAACAAGGGTGATGGATAACAGGAGAAAGACACAAGGGGGTACCAACAAGAGGGGCAACAGTCAAGAAGTAAAAAAAAGGACAGGCATGAAGGGAGGCACACAAAAGACCAACGGTCGGTGGGGGAAAAAAGGGGGAAAATGAAAATAAGCGTAAAAGCTAAAGACAAAGGGGCAGATTTCGGAGATCTATACTTGGAGGGTGTGCTGTATTAAGCCAATGAAATGAATACAAACAATGGCTGAGTTGCCAATATATTTAATCCAATTACAGACGTTATGTGCTTTTCTTCACGTGCTCGCTGCACTTCTGTACCACCCCACTGCCAGCTGTTAACACTTGTACTTTTATACACTCTCTCTTTTAATGGGTGATGATGCTGGTTAAAGCTATTGCAAGTAACAAGACTTGGAAATTGCACAATGCCTTAGGATATTTCATATTTGTGCATATCGATGGGATGCACTAGGAGTGGATAGCTGCTTTCACGCTGCGTTTTGCAGAGAACACTTGCATTATGTGCCTGCAAAGCTCACAGGGCACACATCAAATTTATCCATCACCCCCCCCCCTTAATGTACACAATGGAGGCCAAAAGAGGGTTCTCGAGTTGGTATATATTTTTTCCTGCTGTATGAAATAGCAGAGTCTGCTAACCTATTCCATCCAGAGGCATGCAGAAAAAAAATGCATACAGTGCAGTAAAAGGTTATCTTTGTAACACAAGAGCCTTCTGGTGACAGGTGACATTGTATAACCACACAGAGTCATCCATCAGAGGCATCGCTACAGTGGAAAACTTCTCATTGTACTTAATTTTGAGTTGTTGGTTTACGCTAGTCTATCACATGTCAGTGTCCTCTGCTTCTGGAACAAGAATTCAGAATTCCACATAAGCAGCTTATTGACTCAGTGATAGATGACAGGAACCAATTGATGAGGGTCACTGAGGGAGAAGATGATCCAACATTGGAGTGGATGGCAGGTGTATGACATACAGGTAGATAGTGAATGAATGAGCAATACTGACTGACCTTATCTGAATTCAACTCAGCAAATCAGTCTGGACAATACAAAAACACAGCAACAATCAAATCCCAAACATAGCAAGAAATGCATTCGACTCCATGGAATTGCAGATCTCAGAATACACAGAAAACACACTATATTGGAACAAGACCTGAACAGAATCTGGGAAGAAATGCACATGGAAAACAGGAAGGCCTGGTTATATACAGGCTCATCAATCTGCAACTCCACCCTAATTAACAAGCCCAAGCTAGACGATAACCAAACACAGATTAAGCTGCAAGGCAGTTGCACAGCAACTGCAAAATTAGTAACTAGGTGGGCATGAAGCAACAGGGAAATCCATGTTGCTTGTAGTACCCAGGGTTTATGGTATATACAGTGAATGATTTAACAATACCTCATACTGGTCTTGAAAAAGTGTAATGACATGTACTTACATGAGGTGATTACAAGATTTTATGATGAAATAAGATCTACAGAGGGGGTTAAACAGCCTGGCCACTGGGTGACTATATTTATACACACATGTGCCGATGGGTATCTGCACTTTGAGATGATAAAAGACTATAAAGTCACCCTAAAGGGGTTGTCCCACCACAGGGAATAAATATCTTATTGGTGGGGTTGCAACAGTTGGGAACACTGGAATCCCCACGGATCACAAGAATGAGCTGCAAGTGTGATTGGAGTGATTGGAGAGGTAGCATGTGTATGCACACTCCATTTAACTCTATGGGACTGTCAAAAAGAGGCCGAGTGGATCGCTCACCTATCTTCCACACTCCTGACATATACAGCTTCATTAAGCGGCAGTGCACATACGTAACTGTGGCTCCTTTCACTCTTGGCACTACTGCAACTCCTTCTTATGATTGGGGGGGAACCAGTGGTGGATCTCCACTGACCAAATACTTATCCCCTATCTTGTGGATGGGGTATTTCTTGTGGTGGAACCATACCTTTAAGTTAAAGAGGCTCTGTCACCCTGTTCTAACCTATGTATATTAATACATAGGTTAATAGGGGCAGTTTTCCTATGAAGGCACATACCTGAATTGCAGAATATAAAGCAGTGGTTGAGGAGAAATCCTTACTTTAAAAATTATTCTAATGAGCCTTCGGAGCACCGGGGGGCGATTGAGTGATTGACAGCGCTAGACCGTAAAGTAAGGATTTCTCCTCAACCGCTGCTTTATACTATGCTATTCAGGTATGTGCCTTCATAGAAAAACTGCCCCTATTAACCTATGTATTAATATACATAGATTAGAACAGGGTGACAGAGCCTCTTTAAGAACAATGCAAGGTTGTTTAATACCAATAAATGTATTTCAATAGTAAAACAACCTATAGATTGTACTGCTGTCCATGTTCTACAAGAAATAGTATTTCAGCTCTCCTGCATTGAGAGCTCTGCTCTCATCTTAATTTAGTTGTACATGGCTTGTGTTGACGTTCAAGGGGTTGTCAGAGTTTTTCATATTGATGGTCTATCCTCAGGATAGGTCATCGATATCAATCGGTTGGAGCCCGAATCCTGGCAACCCCGCAGCTTGGCTTTTTGAAAAGGCTGTGGCACTCGGTGAGCGCTGCGGCCCCTTCCTAGGTCAGTGACGTGACATTCATTGGGTCATATGGCCTAGGTGCAACTCTATCCCATTCAAGTGAATGGGGCTGAGCTGCAATACTAAGCAAAGGTGCTATCCAATGGACAGTGCTGTGCTTGGTATGCTCATTCTGGAGAGTGCTGCAGGCTCTATAAACAGCTGATTGGCTAGGGTGCCAAGTATCACACCCCCACTCATCTGAGGGTCCTGAGGATAGGTCATTGATATTAAAAACCAAGAAAACCCCTTTAATTGCATACAGACTGGCCCCTACTAACATATAGAATTTGTATAAGTGTGTGGGTGAACAGATGAGCATTAAAACATTTTTTTATATTCTCAGGAATATGGTATTCTGAAGGGAAATCATTAGCACGTTGCTGCTATAGGTTACACCACGTTATTCAGTGCAATCATTTCCAAGCTTTTGCATACATTTTTTTTATTGCTCACCAGACTGACAACAGCAATCTACAAGAAATCATCTCCATTAACAATAGCATTGTTCTAATGTTCTGTTATAAATAGATGCAGAGCTGAGCATCACTATATGATCCGCCATGCTTCAGTAACCCAGGTGTGCGTTGTCATTCAAGTAGCTTGCTAGGATCTTCTTTGAAATATGTGTGCTTCAGAGAGACGTCTCATTACCATCTGCAGAAGTGCTTATTCATCTATAATCCTCTTCAAACCACTTGACACAAAACCCCTGACGCCAAAAACAAGAATTTTCTTCCTATGAAAGCAATGAATAATTTGTTGTACCTCTGTGGTTTGATTTATGTTTGGGTTCTTTATTTGTGCAATTTTCTCAGACATTGCATATATTTCAGGGAAACCCCAAATAACCCGCATGTCAAGGGCCCTAGAAACAGTCCAAAATATCAACAAAACTTTTCAGCGTGTCATCGTGTGGACATAGAATTTCAGGTCAGCCTGTGCAGACAAACCACTCAAGCCATGTGAAACCGTGAAGAGGATGCAACATCTGCAGGAACAAAGAGGCTTCTTCAGTGTGTAGAGTGTTGGAGTTTCTCGAGAATGAGTCTCCATGATCAAATATAAGCCCCTCAACAGAATGCATTTCTTTATTTATTTTATGCACTTATATAGCGCTACTATATTGCACAGTGCCTTACAGACATTAGCATCAAGCTGTCCCCAAAGGGGCTCACAATCTAAATTACCTATCAGTATGTCTTTGGAGAGTGGGAGAAAACCGGAGAACCCGGAAGAAACCCACATAAACACAGGGAGAACATACAAACTCCATGTAGATGGTTCGTATCGAATCTTGGGAATGTTTTGCTGCAAAGCGAATCCGAATATTAGGTGATTCGCTTCGGCTTTGTACATACATAGTTTGTCCTATAAATTACATGCTATTGCTGCGTATAAGTTACTGTATACGCTGTTGTGTACGAATTCAATTCATTAGCGAACTTTTACTGTTAGTTCGTTTATCGTGCGCAAAAGCCCGGGAAAAAAGCGGTCACCTGACCTAGTAGGCTGGGCTTGCTCTGATTGGCTCAGGCTCGGTAAGCCAGTGACGCATCACTTCTGCTGCGACTGCTGAGACGAGCAGAAGCACTGTGTGTGAAGTTCTGACACTCGGAGACCTGTTTTGTGAAAATTTGATATAATAGCTCTGGGAATCCGTATTACACATATCAGGGATACTGCAGGGCAAGTGCAGGGCCAGTTCAGGGCTAGTAATTAATAAGGCAGGGAGGAAGAGATAGAGAGAGACAGGGAGATACAGGGACAAAGACCAGCTGCAGGGCCACAGAGTGAATTGAAAAATGTCTGGAATGGATAAGCAAAAGGGGTCCAGTTCCAGCCAGACTTTGAGCTTTAAAAAAAAGGAGAAGGTGGCACAGGGCAGAAGTGCCAAAAGACCTGTAGCCGGAGCATCTACTAGTAGTATTCGCAATACTTGGCCATTGTTCCACCAGGCTAACCCACCGAGGTGCAAAATTGTAGTGGAGGAGAAAGTAGATGAGGTAGTGGAGTGGATGGCATGCTTATCTCATTCTCAGCCGGATGATCTGCTGTCATCTGCTGATACAGTATCCATATGTAGCCAGGGGTCAGACTCGTCCTGCTCCACCATTCCACTCAAGCAAACGCCGTCATTTTCTGCCACCTCTTGGGCTTCAGTGTTCCCTCCTAGTGGTGTCCCTTCTGCAATTTCTAAAAAAAGAAGCCACCGAAGCCCACCTTATAATCCAGCGGTTATAGAGGACAGCCTCCCTGAGGGCAACAGTGGCCGGAACTGTCCCACTATGCACTAGGGCTTCTTTCCTGCCCAGCCTCAAGTGTCATGTCAGAGAGGGTTTTTAGTGCCGCTGGGGGGGTGACACCCAAAAGGACAAATCTGTCACCGCTCAATGTTCAAAAAAATACTTTTATAAAAATGAATAATGGCTGGATTACATCCGGATTTCATACTCCTCTTGCTGATGCTGGTGGTGATTAGATCAGGCCTTGCAGGGAAGAATAGTCTGAGTGTCTTCCCACTGTTGCTGTCAGCCGGGCCATAATTTTACAGCCAAATGTCTTGTGTCATGTCATAGGCTGTGCAAACCCGAAGTCTCCAAAACCTTATTTTAAAACCAAATACTGTTGTCTACCTCCGCCTCCGTTTTCTACGCTTAGTAGGAGAGTAGCTGTTGTTAGTTAACGTTACTAATAGTTCTATTTAGTATTGTTAAGTTTGTTTTGGAGCCTCAGCCTCAGCCCCCCCTCCAAAAAAAAATATATATATATATATATATATATATATATATATATATGTGTGTTATATATATATTTAAAAATAAAAATACAAAAATACAAATTTTTTTACACTGCCTCTGCCTCCCGTACAAGTTATATTAGCAGACATTGTTATACACCACTGCAGTCTGTTGTATTTATTTCACCTATCACTCTATGCTGATATACCCTGTCCCCTACTACTACTGGCCAGGGCAGCCATAAAAAGCTCATATATAATTTTCACTGCCTATGTTAAATCCGGTCTCTTTTGTGTGATTCGGTTGGTCTTTTACTAATTATTTTAATTCAAAACAGCAGTATTATATAAGGTGGTGTATTTGTGACGTACCTTTCATTCCCCGGAAGAAGCCTTGTGTGGCGAAACGGCGTCGGGACTGGGACGCTGTCGTGCGTCATTGAATCCCTTCATCTGCAGCTGCTTTTCTTTTCTCTGGTAACTCTCACACT
>ONZH01000922.1:0-39612 GCA_900303285.1 Rhinella marina
GTGGTGTGACCCGCAGGAGGTGGTGAACGGCCTTTGTTTCATTGAGTGGGGGTGTTTTAGCACTCATATGCCTGCGCATGCTGGTGGTGGTTAGGCTGCAGTAGTAGTGGCACCCCTGCCTGATCCTGGTGTGCGCACAGGTTTGCACACCACAGTCCGTCGGTCATCCTCACTTTCTTTAGAGAACCTCCATACTTGCGAACATCTACGCCTCGCCACAGGAGCTTCAGTACGTGAAACAGTTGCTGCTGATGCACCAGCTCTGGCCCTGCTTCTCCCTCTGGCCACACCACTGCCTCTTCCAACCTGTTCTGGTGCAGCACTCGCCTCCGCCTCAGAAGCACTGTCTTCACTCGCATATCAACCCAGCTTGGGTCAGTCACCTCGTCATTCTCTGATTCCTCAGTCTGCTCCCCCCTCGGAATTCCTCCCCTGACAACAACTTCACCACTGTCTGACAACCGTGTCTCCTCATCGTCCGACACCTCTTTACATACTTCTTCCACCAACTCAACATTGTCATCATGATCATCATCATCACCCCACAGACTGCGACAGTTGGAAAACTTCGGCATCGGGAACGAGGTCAGCAGCAACCTGAGAAGTGGTTTGTGACTCTGGGAAGGGTCCAGAAAACAGTTCCTGAGAGTATGCCGGATCGCATTCCAAATTTTCCTGGGAGGGGGCAGACTGGGGGATAGGAGGTTGAGGTGGAGGAGCCAGAGGAGTGCTCCCTTGGGTAACGTGGGTGGACTGCGTGGAAGACTGACTGGTGGACAAATTACTTGAAGCATTGTCCGCAATCCACGACATCAGCTGTTCGCACTGTTCTGGTTTCAACAGTCCTCTATCACGTGTCCCTGTAAGTTGAGACATGAAGCTAGGGAGTGTAGCTCTGCGGCGTTCCCCTGCTCCCTCATCAGCAGGTACTGTCGCACCCTGCCCAGGACCACGGCCTCTGCCCCCTGCAGTAATTGAATGCCCACGCCCACGTCCTCATCCTCGACCCTTAGCCCTGTAGTTCAACATTTTCTGTTTATAAGTGTATTATATAAAAAATAAAAAATAAATGGGCCAGGTGTACTGAAACCCTCTTGTTCAGTCTGGTTTAATTAAGTGACGTAAAGAAAGTGTCACCTGGACAGGAAATACGGATTGTAGTGAGTGTGCTGAACTGTGACACACAGAAAGGTTACACGCAGCTGTGTGAAATGGATCTGTATCATTGAGCTAAAACAACAAAAAAACTAATTTTTTTTAATATTTTGTTTTCTATATTTTTTATTTTTTTTGGAACGGGACGTGCAGAAACTATCGTAGCTGACTGACACCCTACTGACGGTGGCTATTTAGACTGCGACCCAGACAAATGTCAAACAGAGATTTTTAGGATCAAGCTGTATACGTCACAGGTAGCAAATGACTTGGTTCTATTCTGTGACGTACAGAAAGCGTCACCTGGACAGAATATACAGATTGGAGTGGGTGTGCTGAACTGTGACACACAGAAAGGTTACACGCAGCTGTGTGAAATGGATTTGTATCACTGAGCTAAAACAAAAAAAAAACAAATTTTTTTTGTATATTTTGTTTTGGATTTTTGTTTTTTTTGGAACGTGACGTGCAGAAACTATCGTAGAACTGACTGACCCCCTACTGACGGTGGCTATTTAGACTGCAACCCAGACAAATGTCGCACAGAGATTTTTAGCATCAAGCTGTATACGTGACAGGTAGCAAATGACTTGGTTGTATTCTGTGACGTACAGAAAGTGTCACCTGGACAGAATATACGGATTGGAGTGAGTGTGCTGAACTGTGACACACAGAAAGGTTACACGCAGCTGTGTGAAATGGATTTGTATTACTCAGCTAAAACAACAAATACAACTAATTATTTTTATTTATTTTTGTTTGTTTTTTTTGGAATGTGACGTGCAGGAACTATCGTTGAGCTGACTGACACCCTACTGACGGTGGTTATTTAGACTGCGACCCAGACAAATGCCGCACATAGATTTTTAGGATCAAGCTGTATACATGACAGGTAGCAAATGACTTGGTTGTATTCTGTGACGTACAGAAAGTGTCACCTGGACAGAATATACGGATTGGAGTGAGTGTGCTGAACTGTGACACACAGAAAGGTTACACGCAGCTGTGTGAAATGGATTTGTATTACTCAGCTAAAACAACAAATACAACTAATTATTTTTATATATTTTTTTTTATATTTTTTTTGTTTTGTTTTTTTTTGGGAACGTGACGTGCAGGAACTATCGGAGACCTAACTCACACCCTGTTAACGGTGGCTATTTAGACTGCGACCCAGACAAATGTCGCACAGAGATTTTTGGGATCAAGCTGCATACGTGACAGGCAGCCAAATACTAGGTTGTATTCAGTGACGTACAGAAAATACGGATTGGAGTGAGTGTGCTGAACTGTGACACACAGTAAGGTTACACGCAGCTGTGTGAAATGGATTTGTATCTTTCAGCTAAAAAAATAAATACAACTAATTATTTTTATATTTTTTTGTTTATTTTTTTTAGTTTTGTTTTTTTTGGAACGTGACATGCAGAAACTATCATAGAACTGACTGACACCCTACTGACGGTGGCTATTTAGACTGCGTCCCAGACAAATGTCTCACAGAGATTTTTAGGATCAAGCTGTATACGTGACAGGCAGCAAATGACTTGGTTCTATTCTGTGACGTACAGAAAGTGTCACCTGGACAGAATATATGGATTGGAGTGAGTGTGCTGAACTGTGACACACAGGTTACACGCAACTGTGTGAAATGGATTTGTATCACTGAGCTAAAACAACAAAAAAACAATTTTTTATTTTATATTTTTTTTTATATTTTTTTTTAGTTTTTTTTTTTTAGAACGTGACGTGCAGAAACTATCGTAGAGCTGACTGACACCCTACTGACGGTGGCTATTTAGTCTGCGACCCAGACAAATGTCGCACAGAGATTTTTAGGATCAAGCTGTATACGTGACAGGTAGCAATTGACTTGGTGGTATTCTGTGATGTACAGAAAGTGTCACCTGGACAGAATATACGGATTGGAGTGGGTGTGCTGAACTGTGACACACAGAAAGGTTACACGCAGCTGTGTGAAATGGATTTGTATCACTGAGCTAAAACAAAAAAAAAACAAATTTTTTTTGTATACTTTGTTTTGGATTTTTGTTTTTTTTGGAATGTGACGTGCAGAAACTATCGTAGAACTGACTGACACCCTACTGACGGTGGCTATTTAGACTGCGACCGAGACAAATGTCGCACAGAGATTTTTAGGATCAAGCTGTATACGTGACAGGTAGCAAATGACTTGGTTCTATTCTGTGACGTACAGAAAGTGTCACCTGGACAGAAAATAGTGAGTGTACTGAACTGTGACACACAGAATGGTTCCACACTGCTGTGTGCAATGGATTTGTATCACTGAGCTATAACATAAAAAAAGGTGTTACATATGGCGATAGCTGCACTACTAGTGCCAGCTAGCCAGCCAAGCTAGGAGACAAAAAAAAAATGTCTTCTAGCCCTTAGAAGGGCTGTTGGGTTCTTTGTGGGTGATTCCTGCCTAACAGAGAACTAAATGCAGGCCCTAACACTCTCCCTGAAAGGCAGCAGCTCTATCCCTAACGACATCCAGACGGCATCTGAGCCGAGAACCGCGGCCAGTCACTAGTATATTCCAGGGTCACCTGATCAGGCCAGCCAACCCCTGCTATCGACATGTAAGGGCCCCACGTGATGCTGGGTGTACCGTAGAGTCTCCTGGCTTGTGATTGGCTGTGTTTATAGGCGCCAAAAAAGCACAATGCAGAAGTTGCCATTTCCTCGAGCATGGCGAGATACTCGTCCGAGCAGCGAGCACTTACGAGTACCCTAATACTCGAACGAGCACCAAGCTTGGACGAGTATGCTCGCTCATCTCTAAAGGTTATCTAAACATGCCTTCCTCTCCTTTTTAAGGCGAGAGCCTAAGCTAATAAGCTGACCTCTCATATAGGCTTTGTGAGTGTCCCACACGGTGTGAGGAGAGAATTGCCAGAATTGCCAGAGAATTTACAGAATTGTAAATGTTCTTTAGATATAAATAAATAATTGAGTCTCTGATAGGAGCCATGTACCATTGAGTAGAAGTTGTAGTCGCGGGTGGAGGGGTTTAACAGTCTCCAAGCATCATATAAGGATAGGCGTTGGAAAGCTTTTTTTAAGTGTCTGAGAGCTTTAGTGGCGATCGCAGATTTCTTTGAGGTAGAATCCAATGATGGTTCTATGGTCAAATTTAGATCCCCTCCAAACACCACCACACCCTCTTGAAAGGATTCCACTAGCATGAAAACACTATCCAGCCAGGAAATCTGATTTACATTTGGGGCATAAACATTCACAAAAGTGGTTGGCAATAGAACCTTCAAGTAAAATATATCTACCTTCCGCATCCTGGACGTGAGAGGAATACGTAAATGGTAGGTCTTTCCGTATATCAATACTGACACCTCTGGAGGCCGAGGAATCAGAGCCACAATGATACCATTGCGAAAATATGGAGTGGGAGAGATTAGGGTATTGATTAAATTTAAAATGCGTCTCCTGAAGCATTAGAATGGAGCATTTTTCAGATTTGAGATAGGAAAATATCTGGCATCTTTTCGCTTGGAATTCCTCTTATTGTGATGTAAGGCGACCAAAAAATGGCATTTTTGCTCAGTTTTTATGGAGTTCACCTGAGGCAGTAGATTATGTGATATTTTTATAGAGCACTTCATTACGGATGCCTAATATGTGTGTTTTTTATTTTTTTTTTAAACATTATTTTAGGGTGATGGGGCGTTTTTTTTTAACTTGAAAATTTATTTTTTTATTACTTTATACATTTGTCCCAACGTTTTCAGGGTTTGATCCTTGTTTCAATTCAGCACAATACTTTCTGTATTGTACTGAATTGAACTGTCAGCGTCTTACACAGTAAGACGCTGACAGGTTGCCTAGAAGACCCAGCCTGCAGGCTGGCTCCCCTAGGCTTCCGTACAGGGCAGGCTCCGATGCTTGTGTAAGGCATCGGAGCTGCCATGGCAATCATCGGCCCCCTGCCTATAATCAGGTAATGTCTTGAGACCAGGAGGTGGTTTTAAACCTGTAACCTATAATACGCACAGTGCCTTAAAAATATAAACATAAATAGACTTGATAGAATCAAAGCATCCAAAGTGGACTTCAATCCAAATTTCAGGGAAAATCTGATTTGCCACAAAGCCGAATTTCCTTGTGCCATTTCCCTGAAATGGCATTAAAAAATGTATATTCTCACCTCAAATGTATATTCTCACCTCATCCATTTGAGCACGAAAAGGCTACCGTGATATTTAAGGACTCTATACTGACAGGGAGTGTTCCACAGGATTGGCGCATAGCAAATGTGGTTCCAATATTCAAAAAGGGTCCAAAAGCAGAGTCCGGGAACTATAGGCCGGTAAGTTTAACATCTGTCGTGGGTAAACTGTTTGAGGGTTTTCTAAGAGATGCTATCTTGGAGTACCTCAATGAAAATAAGCAAATTACTCCATATCAGCATGGCTTCATGAGGGATCGGTCATGTCAAACCAATTTAATCAGTTTCTATGAGGAGGTAAGTTCTAGACTAGACCGCAGCGAATCAATGGATGTCGTATATCTGGACTTCTCCAAAGCATTTGACACTGTACCACATAAAAGGTTAGTATATAAGATGAGAATGCTTGGCCTGGGAGAAAATGTCTGTATGTGGGTAAGTAACTGGCTCAGTGATAGAAAACAGAGGTGGTTATTAACGGTACATACTCAGATTGGGTCACTGTCACTAGTGGGGTACCACAGGGGTCAGTATTGGGCCCTATTCTCTTCAATATATTTATTAATGATCTTGTAGAAGGCTTGCACAGTAAAATATCAATTTTTGCAGATGACACTAAACTGTGTAAAGTAATTAACACAGAAGAGGACAGTACACTGCTACAGATGGATCTGGATAGACTGGAGGCTTGGGCAGAGAAGTGGCAGATGAGGTTTAACACTGACAAATGTAAAGTTATGCATATGGGAAGGAATAATGCAAGTCACCAGTACATACTAATGGTAAAATATTGGGTAACTCTGACATAGAAAAGGACCTAGGAATTTTAGTGAACAGAAATCTAAGCTGCAGAAACCAGTGTCAGACAGCTGCTGCCAAGGCCAATAAGATAATGGGCTGCATCAAAAGAGGCATAGATGCCCGTGATGAGAACATAGTCCTGCCACTTTACAAATCACTAGTCAGACCACACATGGAGTACTGTGTACAGTTCTGGGCTCCTGTGAACAAGGCAGACATAGCAGAGCTGGAGAGGGTTCAGAGGAGGGCAACTAAAGTAATAACTGGAATGGGTGGACTACAGTACCCAGAAAGATTATCAAAATTAGGCTTATTCACTTTAGAAAAAAGACGACTGAGGGGAGATCTAATAACTATGTATAAATATATCAGAGGTCAGTACAGAGATCTCTCCCACGATCTATTTATCCCCAGGACTGTGACTGTGACGAGGGGACATCCTCTGTGTCTGGAGGAAAGAAGGTTTGTACACAAACATAGAAGAGGATTCTTTACGGTAAGAGCAGTGAGACTATGGAACTCTCTGCCTCAGGAGGTGGTGATGGTAAGTTCACTAAAAGAGTTCAAGAGGGGCCTGGATGTATTTTTGGAGGGTAATAATATTACAGGTTATAGTTACTAGAGAGGGGTTGTTGATCCAGGGAGTAATTCTGATTGCCTGATTGGAGTCGGGAAGGAATTTTTTTCCCTAAAGTGGGGAAAACTGGCTATTACCTCACAGGGTTTTTTTGCCTTCCTCTGGATCAACTTGTAGGAAAACAGGCCGAACTGGATGGACAGATGTCTTTTTTTCGGCCTTATAAACTATGTTACTATGTTTTTACTATGTGGCCATCTTGATTGAATATCCCCTACAAAATCTGGCACGCGGTGACGTATGACATTACTACTTCGGAGATTTAAAAAAAAAAAAAAATGGATTAAACCCTGAAAGCCTTTGCTATTATTCTTAGATGCCACGCTCAGTGATGAATGTGGATTTTGAGGGTTTCAATGATGGTAGGCAGCGCAATCATCGTTCCCTATCATTGCACCTGCTACTTTCAAAGAAATGTGCTTCGTGACAAAATAGTATGTCACAAAGTAAATTTCTTTGTGAAATTTGGCAGCACAGCCATATCAAATTTTTCAACATTATTTATAATCTTTGAACTTTTCCACATTTTTTCACATTACACCCAAAAACATAAATGTATTTTATTGACATTTTATGTGATAGACCAACGCAAAGTACCAAGTATGTATGAAGTGAAAACAAAGATACATGTTTTTCAAAAATTGTAATAACTAAAAATCTGGAAAGTGTTAAGTGCATTTGTATTCAGCACCCCTGAATCAATACTTGGTAGGACCTCCTTTTGCTGCAATTACAGCTGCAGGTCTTTTGGGCTATGTGTCTACCAGCTTTGCACATCTAAAGCCTGATATGTTTGCCCATTCTTGTCTGCAAAATAGCTCAAACTCAGTCAGATTGAATAGAGTGCATCAGTGAACAGGAATGTTCAAGTCTTGTCATAGATTCTCAATGGGATTTCAATTTTTGGGACTGGGCCATCCTAACACATGAATATGGTTTGATCTAAACCATTTAATTGTAGTTCTGGTTTTATGTTTAGGGTTATTGTCCTGCTGGAAGGTTGAACCTCTGCTTCAGTCTCAAGTCTTTGGCAGCCTCTACAGGTGTATAACAAGGGGGTGTAAAATGAAAAAATGTGGAAAGGTTCAAGGGTATGAATACTTTTTTCAGGGCATTGTATCGGCTTTGGGTGTTGGCTAGGTGTCAACCTTGCCCTGGAGCTTAGAAGAGGTGGCTCAAAGGCTGGTGCAGGTAGGAGACTTAGAATATAGTAATATACAGTATGTAATAAAAGGTTAGTAGGAGATTTAGGGTATGTAGATATTAGTATTGAGAGAATTGAAGTGAAATGAATTGACTTTGATCCGAATTTCAAGAAAAATTTGATTCACCATGAAGTCGAATTTCCTTGCTCTTCATGGTAACAAATAAATATTTCCTGAAATGGCAAAAAAAACAAAACACAAAAAAACCCATTCACCTCATCGATCTGCTCACGGAGAGGCTGTTGTGGCCATCTTGATCACATGTGCAGTAACGTGTGACATCATTAAATCACCACAAACTAGATTTTGTGCAGTTTCTTTAATCAAGAAGGCCACGACGTCCTCTAAGCCAGCAAATGGATGAGTTGAGTAAGTTTTTTTTTTACCCTGATTAACCCCTGAAAGGCCTCAGCGATAAACGCAACATCTGAGGGGTTCAATGACGGGGGCCCACTCCCCATCATTGCGCCAACTACATACAATGGAATGAGATTCATGACAAAGTAATTTGTAATGAATCAATTTTCTTTGTGAAATTCGGTGAAGCAACCAAATCTAATTTTTTATAACTTCGCTCATCTCTAGTAGAGATGAGCAAACATCTTGAAATTCCTTTTGTGTTCAGTTCATTTTAGGAATTTTTGATTTTGCTCTTCCCACTCTCTAAGCTCTGGATAAACACATGTTTGATGGTGTTAACCTCTTCTGGACATCTCAAGTGTTTCTAAATTTTATTAAGCCTGTGGGGTCAAAGTGGTCAGTACACCCCCAATATATTCCTGGAGGGGTGTAGTTTCCAAAATGTGGTCACTTTTTGGGGGATTCTACTGTGATGTTACCTTAGTGTGTAATCGAATGTAACATGGCAATCAAAAACCATTCCAGCAAAATATGCCCACCAAAAACCATATGGAGCTCAGGGTAATAAATATTGAGGTTTGTTTGGCTGTTAGCCCTTTCTGATTTACTGGAAAAAAATGATCAAAATGTAAAATCTGAAAAAAGTGAAATTTTGAAATTTCACCTCCATTTTCCTTTAAATCTTTTGAGACATATTGTTTGAAAAAACAGTTTTGAATAACTTGAGGGGTGTAGTTTCTAAAATTGGGTCATCTGTGGGTGGTTTCTACTACATAAGCCCCACAAGGTGACTTAAAAACTCAATTGGTCACATGTGTTATGCTTTCAAAAATTCTCCCTTATCGGGGGCAGATGGTTTTAAACACACATGGTGTTATAGCAATGTGTCATGCCAGGCTTAGGTAAATGAGCAAAAAGATATCTGATGCCTCAAATGGCTTTGGGTCCAAGCATCCAAAAATGAGGCCTTAATAGAAAAAAATTATAAACTAACACAACTTTGCATGGGGTCCCCTGCTTCAGCATGAACTTCCTCCTCTTGGCACTCCAACTGGCACTTCACACTGACTGTTCTCACAAAAGTCATCAAGTGGGAGAAAATACTGTTATATTGGCTAAGTTGCACTCAAAATGTCAGCAGTTTCCAGCAATAAACTGTAGTATCATCACCCCATAAGAGTAAACCCTTAGGCTTATTTCACAGAAATGATACAGAAAGGGTCATCTGTTCAGAGAAACTGATGATTTAATCAGTTTTGTCTCCAATTGCTTTCAGTGTTTCATTTTTTTGGCACATATGCAATCAGTTTTTGATGTGTTTCTCACATACAGTATGTGCATCCAGATGCCTGTTGATTTTCATGCAAACCCTAGTCTTACCTATGGGGCCCGAGCTGCATAAAAGAGGCATAATCGAACATGCTGGGATTTTTTCCTGATCACAGAGATGATCAGTGATAAACAATACCCATGGAAATAAATAAGTCTGGATTCAGCTTGGATGCTATCTGTTCACAACACGAATCTCATCCGGACAGAAAACTCACTTGTGTGAGAGAGGCTTAACTGAGTTCTGCCACCTGATCTCACTTGAAGAGACCGCTGAGGAAGCATGCTGAATGGTATAATGCCTGGAATTCCTAGGCCTCATGCACACAAACGTGTGCTGGCCGTGCCAATGCTGCGGACCACAAATTGCGGTCTGCAATGCACGAGCACTGACCGTGGGGCTGCCGCATGCGGATTGTGGATCCGTTCACTTGAATGCGGTCCGTGATCCGCATCCGACTGTCCACACCATAAACAATAGAACATGTTCTATTTTTTTGCGGTGCGGAGGCACGGACAGAAACACCATGGAAGCACTTCGTAGTGCTTTTGTGAGGTTCCGATCCGTGCCTCTGTTCAAGCGAATGGGTCCGCATCCGTGATGCGGGGTGCACACGGCCAGTGCCCATGTATTGCGGACCCGTATGCAGGCCGCAATATGGCCATGGCTGGGCAACAGCCCAGTGCATGAGGCCTTATGCATGGATCATATCAATTATAACAGGGCACAAACTTTTTGTGACAAAGATAAACATCATTAATATTTGATATTGCTCTTTAGTTTATTTTTCTGTTTCATATGGTTGCCTGTCCATGCCTCAGTGACAAAAAAATGTAATTCTTTTTTCTCTTTCTCTAGTTTAAACTTACATTCATATCTTGACTTTTATCATAAAATAACAGGGAGGAAAAGGTCAGTGATTCCTAAACTTTACTATACTAGAAAACATGAAACTCAATTACTTTTCCACAGTTATTAATTGCTTTATCTCAGAATCAAATTTTGTGTTGCAGAAATATTGATTCAGAAGGAGAGTATTTTCTTGAAGAGAGTAATAATGATACAGCAGCAGAAATACAATAAATGTTTGTACTGGCTGCAAAATGTGTATGCTTAACCCAAACAGAACATAAAAGTTAACAAATAATAATAAAACTAGGGATGAGCGAACCGAACCGTAACGAACCAGATTCGTTACGAACTTTCCCAAAAGTTCGGTTCGTCACCGAACCGAATTTTGACAAAGTTCGTAACGAATCTGGTTAAAATAACGGCGACGCAAAATATACGCATATTTATTGAGAATGTACGCTAATGCGTACGTATTCCATTAAGTAGCGTACTTTTAACAACGCTACACTGTATGTTCGTTACTTGAGTAGGAATGTTCGCAGACGCAGTATATGAGTACGCTAATGCGTACATATTCAGTTAAGTAGCGTACCTTTGACAACGCTAGACTGTATGTTCGTTACTTGTGTAGGAATGTTTGCGGACGCAGTGCATGCGTACGCTAATGCGTACATATTCATTTAGTTAAGTAGCGTACCTTTGACAACGCTAGACTGTATGTTCGTTATTTGTGCGGGAATGTTCGCATTAGCGTACGCATTAGTGTAGATTCTAAAATATGCGTAGATTTTGCGTCGCCGTTGTTGAAGTCACTTGGATTTTTTCCACTTTTTTCATTGTAATAGCAACTGCAAATAAACGAAACTGTACCCTATCTGACTCCCATTATTGTAGAAGCAATTATTCAGCCGTTATAGCAAGGTTCGTTTTAGGTTCGGTTCGTACGAATCCGAACTTCAAGAAAGTTCGCCGAAGCGAACCGAACCGAACTTTTCAAAAGTTCGCTCATCCCTAAATAAAACTATACCAGAGCCTTTAGTAAACTGTACTCCCACACCCAACAATAAAGGTTGTTGTTCTCTTAGATGGTTATTTAAACTGTCAAGGATATCATAAACTGAATTGCTGCAATACATCACTGTTAGTTTGGTTTTCATTATTTATTGGACCAGAAATTTGAATCAATTTGTATTGAGCTCATTCCAAATGTGACTATTTTTAAAGTTCCTACATCATTATCATGCACACGACCGTATGTATTTTACGGTCCGCAAAAAACGGACCAGGAAAAAGTACGGATGACGTCCGTGTGCATTCTGTATTTTGCGGAATGGAACACATGGCCCCTAATAGAACAGTACTATCCTTGTCTGTAATGTAGAGAATAATAGGACATGTTCTATTTTTTTGCGGAACAGAAATACGGACATACGGAAATGGAATGCACACGATGTAACATCCGTTTGTTTTGTTTTTGCTGACCCATTGAAATAAATGATTCCGCATATGATCTGCAAAAAATACTGGAACGGACACGGAAAGAAAATACGTTTGTGTGCATGAGCCCTAAAGCTTCATACACACAACCATATTTTTCATCCATGTGCTGTCTACATTTTTGAGGAACGCACACTGACCCATTCATTTCTATGGGGCCATGCATACATCTGTATTTCTTGCAGATCCATGTGAACGCTCCACAAATTATAGAACGTGCTATTCTGATCCATATTGTGGACGATTTTGGGAGTTGATGGGAGTGATAAAAATGCTGAGTGTACACATAAGGTATCCGTATTTTGTGGATCTGTGGTTTGTGGATCGAAATTTGGACATGACAAGTACATGAGGCCTACAGTGTATATCTTTGTGTTAACTGTATTTAAAGTTGTATTCAACCACCTTTCTTTTTCAATCCAACCATTTACAATATTTTTTTTCACTAAATTTAGTGGCACATGTATGCATGTGTATAAGCATATAGGGGTAATTTATTGTTAGCTATATGCCAATTTTTGGCATAGATTTAGGCCGACAGTGGATGTGCCTAATTTATTTAGAGGGCCGGCGCCTCTACATAACTTAGGTGCAACATGTGCCAGCATAAGAGCTATTAGGACCGACGTCTAAAACACCACTCTTAATAAATGACCCCAATAATTTCAGACATCTGGGGCATATGATTAGTGGAAGATTTAAAAAATGTTCTAACAGAATTAGGATCCTTAAACACATGAATTTGGCTCTGGCATTTTTTAGCACAAAAAAATTGCAGAAATAAGCAGAAGCGGATTTTTAGGTTGCTGCGCTTTTTTGTGTTTTTTCAGGCATTTTTGCGCACACTGGGGGACAGTTATCAAAACTTGTAAAACGGAAAAGGAGTTCTGAAAAGTGAAACCTGGAATGTGATTGATTACTATGGGAAACTAAGTCAGTCTTCCTTTGCACCAGTTTTGATTCATCTCCCACAGTGTGTCTTAACACTAGTGTTTGTGGCATTTTCCCCTATAGAAAAGAGAATCTGAGAAAACGATAAGCACTACTGCATGCTCATATTGTGTTTTTGAAAAGAAGTTAGAAAGACAGAAATCACTATCTAATTAAGGGCTTCTTCACACGTCAGTTATTTGATCAGTTATTTCCATCAGTTAGGCCTCATGCACACAAAAGTATTTTCTTTCCGTGTCCGTTCCGTTTTTTTTGCGGACCGTATACGGAACCATTCATTTCAATGGGTCCGCAAAAAAAACAGAAGGTACTCCGTGTGCATTCCGTTTCCGTATGTCCGTATTTCCGTTTCTCAAAAAAATAGAACATGTCCTATTATTGTCCGCATCACGGACAAGGATAATACTGTTCTATTAGGTGCCAGCTGTTCCGTTCCACAAAATACGGAATGCACACGGATGTCATACGTATTTTTTGCGGATCCGTTTTTTGCGGACCGCAAAATACATACGGTCGTGTGCATGAGGCCTTATTGTGAGCCAAAACCAGGTGCGGGTCAAAAACACAGAACAAGTGCAGATCTCTCAATTATACCTGATCTCTGTGTAGGCTCCACTCCTGGTTTTGGCGCATAATAACTGATGGAAATAACTGATCAAATAACTGGTGTGTGAACAAGCCCTTAGAAAAACACTAGGATCAAAAAGTGAATAGGAGCTGAGCTGCAGTAACCCGGAACAACCACTATACTTTGAGCGGCGCTGTGCTTCCTGTTCCATTCACAATGCTAGTTCCAGAGACTGCAGAGAGCAGCTGATCGGCAGGGTTGTGGGCTGTCAGACCTGAGATATTAATGATCTATACCAGGCATCCCCAAAATGCTGCCAGTTGTAAAACTACAACTCCCACCATGCCCTGCTATAGGCTGATAGCTGTAGGCCATCCGGGCATGCTGGGAGTTTTGCAACATCTGGAGGGCCGCAGTTTGGGGATGCCTGATCTATACTAAGGGTAGGTCAGGAATATCAGGAGCCTGGACAACCTTTTTAACATACTGTATGAAGCTCTTTGGGGCACAATATACAAGCTTTAACTTGGGATCATTACAATATAAGCATGTATTTTACTTTATAATTTACTGTAAATTATACTTATATATATAAACTTTAAAATTGTGTTAAAATGTGAGCATGCACAAATTGGAACATAATTTAAAATGTATAGAATTTAAACCAGTTAAAAGGTGGACCATGGTGCGTGATCTTTCATTATGTGCTTTTATTTTCTAGTTATTACTAAATACTAGGGATGAGCGAACTTTTGAAAAGTTCGGTTCGGTTCGATTCGGCGAACTTTTGTGAAATTCGGATTCGTACGAACCGAACCTAAAACGAACCTTGCTATAACGGCTGATTAATTGCAGCTACAATAGTGGGAGTCTGATAGGGTATAGTTTCGTTTAGTTGCAGTTGCTATTACAATGAAAAAAGTGGAAAAAATCAAAGTGCAAAAATAGTGAAACCTCAGCCAGGTCGACAACATTTGACAGCATTGAAGATGTCCGCTGGAACAGCATTGCCGGCAGCATTGCCTTGGACCCAGTAGGGTGGAAAACAGACATTTGACAGTGGAACCAGCAGCAGTAATAGTACTGTATTGGACCCAGTATGGTTGAGACATACAATTGACGGAGGAGGAGGAGTCAGCACTTGATTGCACCCAGGCCAATATGGTTGAGAATAGACAAGTTGAGGAGGAGGCAGCACTTGATTGCACCCAGGCCAGTATTGTTGAGAAGAGACAAGTTGAGGAGGCAGCTTCAGCAGCTCTTGGTTGCACCCAGTATGTTTTGGACAGTATTCTTTTGGACCCAGAAGGACAGCTTGAGAGCGCCGGGCCTGACATCGGTGGTAAGACACCGGGGCAGGTTGGACTGCAGTCAAAGCGGCGGATGGTTGCAAGGTGGTGGAGGCAGAACTTGTGCTTCTCACTGCTGGCCCCCTAAAGCACCGTGGAGGTGACAGTGGCAAGAATGGGCCAACTTCCTGATGGTCTTCTGGGAGGATGTTGACCCAATGGGCAGTAACAGACATGTACTGCCCTTGCCCATAATTAGAGGACCAGACATCAGCACTCAGGTGCACGGTCTTGGACACTGACAGTCCCAATGAGTCGCCAACCTTTTTCTGAACATTACTGTGCAGTGATGGGACAGCTTTTCCAGAGATGTAGTGGCGGCTGGGGACTCGCCATCTGGGGTGCGCACACGCCATGAAATCCCTGAAAGGCTGGGAGTCCACAAGGATATTCAATTGGATGTGACAGCGGAGAAAACCTTACAGGATGGTGACCTCACTTTGTCAGCTAAAGCTTCTAGCCAGGAGAGACATGAAACCAGAGGGATGACTGAAACAGCCAGAGCCTTTCCTAATATGGACTTTTTAACTTTTTTTACTTTTTTTTTTTTAAACTTATCTTATACCTTTTTTAAACTTTTTTTTAAACTTTTTTTAAACTTTTTTTGTTGCGGCTAAACAGGGTTGACGGCACCCAGCAGAGCAGCAATGTGTAGCGTGTACTCTCGGTCACGGGACAGGAGCTTACAGCCAACACCTCCTCTGGAGTCTCAGTACGTTCCAACCGCTGACTTTAGTGGACTTCATCCTCCTCCTCATCACTAAAAAGTGGTAGAGACTCCAAGGGCAGATCAAGGTTTGCCAAGAGTTCCCTGGCAGAAGGTGTCCCAAAGGTGAGAGGTTCTGTTCGTTTGTTAACCTTATGTACCTTGATATTTGCAGCACGGTGTTGGTGAACGGCTGGAAGACTGACCCCTTTCCGGTTTGCTCCTGGGTCAGACAAGGCTGCCCTCTATCACCTCTCCTTTTTGTTTGTGTTATAGAACTCTTCGTCTATCCGGCAGAATGGAGAGATCAGAGGGATCACCGCACCAGGACACTTCGAGGTCAAGTGCTCGCTGTACATGGACGACGTGACCATCTTCTGCGCTGACCAGCGTTCGGTGACTGCACTCGTCCAGACCTGCGAGGAGTTCGGACAAGCTTCAGGGGCCAAAGTCAACTGCGGGAAGTCAGAAGCCATGCTCTTCGGGGAATGGCAACTGGCTTCTTCTGCCCCCTTCCCCTTTACCGTGAAACCAGACTTCATCAAGATCCTCAGAGTCTGGTTCGGGAAGGAAGGCGCAGCCCTCAAGTCTTGGGAAGAACGCTTGGCCAAGGTGAATCAACGGATTGGACTATGGAGCCTCAATTTTTTTAAACTTTTTTTATAACTTTTTTTAAACTTTTTTTTTTTACTTTTTTTTGGCTGTGGGGTGACGTCACACATCTTGATTTTCACAGAAAACCAGGATACAAGGGATTATAGGAGTAATAATCCCTTGTATCCTGGTCTATTCTGTGAAAAAAGTACAGTTTTGTGTCTCCGTTGTAATTTTAACCAGATTCGTTATGAACTTTTGGCAAAGTTCGTAACGAATCTGGTTTGTTACGGTTTGGTTCGCTCATCCCTACTAAATACTAAATATATAATATTAAAGGAGTTTTCTGGGTGTAGAAAACTGATGGCCTACAGTATCCTCAGGATAGGTCATCAATATCTGATCGGTGGAAGTTCTGACTCCCTGCACATCTTAAGGATTGATAAGTTAAAACATGTAAACCAGCAGACACCAGCATTAGTTCCACTTAGAGGAAAAGGTCATTGTTAAAAATCTCAAATAAATTAAGGGTGTTGTGTCACTTCAGCAAATGGCGTTTATTATGTAGATAAAGTTAGCCCCATTCACACGACCGTATGTACATTTTCGCATCTTATCCGCATTTTTGCGGATAAGATGCGGAACTATACAGACCCATTCATTTTTCCATAGGAGAAAAAAAATGCGGAATGCACAACGTATGCATTCTGCATCCCGTATCTCACGGAAGTTCCCCTGCAAAAAAAAATAAAACATGTCCTATACTTGGCCACAAAATCACGTAGCCCCATTAAAGTCAATGGGTCTGCAAAATTGCAGAACACTATGTCTTCCGTTCCGTTTTTATACGCATCATGGAATATGTACAGTCGTGTGAATGGAGCCTTAATACAAGGCACTTACTAATGTAATGTGATTGTCCATATTGCCTCCTTTGCTGGCTTGATTCATTGTTCCATCACATTATACACTGCTCGTTTCCAGGGTTTATGGCCACCCTGCAATCCAGCAGCGATGGCCATACTTGTACACTATAGGAAAATGTGCTGGCATCTCTGGTGGCCGTAACCCCTGGAAACGAGCCATATATAATATGATGGAAAAATTAATCACGCCAGCAAAGGAGGCAATATGGACAATCACAATACATTATTAAGTGCTTGTATGAACTTTCTCTACATGATAAATGCCTTTTACTAAAGTGAGACAACCCCTTTATAGACATTTCCAGGATTTAAATCTTGATGTCCTATGCTAGTTCTGGCCTTGATAAACCCTGTTTAACACAATAAAAAGGCTTTAGTTTTTCTATTTAATCAAATTGGCTTCCCAGTACCAGGCACAGGCACCAGGCTCAGACTTTTCCAAAGGGGAACAGGTGAAGCCCCTGGAGGGGCCTTGAGCAAGGGTGACCTCTAGTCCCCCACCCCCTGAACAAGTGGCACATGGCCCAGCAATATATATAGACAGGCAGCATACAGCATCTCAATTAGCTTATGTTCATACAAAAAAACAAAAAAAAAACCTTGTAGCTTATTAACAAACTATCCAGTTTAGTATTAGGGATGCATAAGGTGGCAGAGATAACTTCTATGTACAGAGTCAGGCCAGCCAGTGTCTTCTTTCCCCAAGAAACCACCTTTTCAAAAGTCACTGAAGAGAACCCCATAATTAATCAACTTGTAGTAACTTGCTGTTGCCTGTCAATGTTTGAGCAGATAAAATTTTCATGTATAGTAGCTATACATTGGGCCGCCTGAACAAACTTTACTGGTGGGACCCATGGTGGCCCAATTCAAAACTGACCGGCACCATATGGCCATATAGACAAGCTGTTATGCCACTGCACACTCCATAGATCTTGGATTGCATTTTCCTGGTAATTTTCACTACTACACAGTAATTGCTGTTGTTTTATACATACTTTTGACCATAGGGAATAAGCATATATAGTACTAACAGATATGTCTTTCTTCCCTTTGCTCTTGGTTCAACATATCCTAAGATGTGTGGTGTGAGATGATGAGCTTTGAAATATAAACATGATATTGTGATATTCTGTCGGTAGATGTCTGCCTTCTCTGCCTAGGTGTGGCCATCTAGTAAATTGCATAATGTCAAGGTATCACTAACATGTCTTAATATTGTATTGATATATATATATATATATATATTTTTTTTTTTTTTTGTGAGAAGTTATTAACTAAATTTAAGCAAAGGTAAGAGTGGGCACATCTGTACTGGTTACAATAATGTGCTCCTCCAGTCAGGATCTCAAAATTATATGAAATTCAGTTACAGATGTGTATTTTCTTCAGATCTTGCTCATTGGCTGATATTAAGCTCAGCTACAATCGAGCAGAGCTGTGATCAGTGACTACAATTTAGATACAGTGTCTAGTCTGAAACATATAAAAACATAGAACGTTGATGGCAGAAAAAAAACCACAAGGTCCATCTAGTCTACTCTTATATTTTTACTTATCTTAGAATAGACATGTTTTTATTCGAGGCACGTTTAAATTCACTTACAGTAGATTTTCCAACCATATCTGCTGATAGTTTCTTCCAAGTCTAAACTACTTTTTTGGTGTAAAAATATTTACTGACACACCCCATGTCTCTTTAGTGATTCAGGTTGCATCAAAACAGCAGCCTGAGCCAATGATGAGGCAGGGGGTGTGTATCAGACTACCTCAGACTAGACACTGTAGTCACATGCTACAGCTCTGAAGTAAAGCTGTTGAGCTAAAAAGCCAAGGTACAAAATCGAAGGGAAATAAATAATAGGTAATCATCCTGTGTAGATACCGACTTCCGTATGATTTTTGGACTATTAACTAGAGGTTTACTTTAAGCAGGAGAAAAGGCAAAAAGCAAAACATTTATCAAATACATTACAGAAAATAGAACAGACATGCATGTGATATTTTTGATTGGTACTTTTACTATAGAAAATACAGTAGTAAGTTGAAATATATTGATGGTAAATGGAAAATTCCCTTCTAACATATTATCTGTATTTATTCTCTGAGAGGAAGAGGTATTTTTATGTGGTACTAAAGTGGCACAAATTAACTATCATTGGAAACTGACTGTTATAAAAGAATAAACACAATAAAACAAACATAATGTCATCTGGCTTGAAGACATGAAAGCAAATAAAATGTTTATTTAAATTAATATTATAAAAGCACTTTCAGTGTTGCAGAGATTTTGAATTACATTTAACATTTTTTTTAGTACTGCATCAAATAAAAGCTCTAATCTCCGCATTAGTGTAAAAAAAATTACACAGAACTAATATGTAGAATATTCTACATTACTCAGAATAGATAATAAAACATTTATTATTCATAAGCCATCCATTTTAGGTAAAAATGTATTTATAAAATTCTGCCACCTCAAGTCACGCCATCCTTGATTGACAAGGCCAGGCAGCGTTCACCTCCTCCGGCCGGCCCTGTGTGCTGGGGAAATCTTGCGCCTGTGCTCCTGCGTTCAGTATTCGGCGCAGGTGCAGTGAGGAAGGTGGCATCAAATTAAGTGCAAAACAATTTGAACACCGTAAAATGTGTAGTATCAGGCCGCAGTTTCACACTGACTCCTGAACTACTGATTGACACATCGAATTAAGTGTAAAACAGTTTGAACACCCTAAAATGTGTAGTATCCAACCAGGTTTCGGTCAAAAACACAGAACAGGTGCAGATCTTTCCATTATACCTTATCTCTGAGTAGACTTCACTACTGCTTTTGGCTCACAAAAAAATGATAGTATCTGACCAAATAACTAATGTGTGAACTCACCTTAAAGTGTGTAGTTATCAGGCTGCTATATCACACTAACTCTGCAACTACTGATTAAGGCATCAGATTAATTGTAAAAGAATTTGACCACCCTAAAAGTGTGTAGAGAAGTGTTCTGCTTCAGCGAACAGCAGCCTTGCCCACTAACCCTTTTCGAGTTATCTATTTTCTGCCTTTATGGTGTGATCCTCTCTAGTATCCTTTTATTTTAAGCCCAAGGAACATGCTTTCTTCACCCGTGCAGTATGCCAGACCATACTTTCTTACCTGAAGCAAGGATAGATGGAAGTACGTATATATAAACTAAATACACCCTAAAACTGTTTGTATCAGAACAAAATTTCACTCCAGAATCAATGAGGAATGAATGTACTGATATATGAACTAAATACACCCCAAAACTCTTTGTATCAGGCTGCAGTTTCAGCACAGAAGCAAGGGTAAATGGAAGTAGTTATATATCAACTAAATACACTCCCAAACTGGTTGTATCAGACAGCACTTTCAACCCAATAACAGATGCTAGGATTACTGCAATTACTGTTTAAAGCAAGCCCAATATCTCCTATTACCCAGGCTACACACTCTCCTATTGATTTCTGCTCTCTCCCTACAGTGTGGATAATGCCTCCCTATCCTTTCCATTAGCTATGAATAATCTTTCCCTGAACTGCTCATTTTTAAAAAAATAAACTCTTTCCTAAACACTGTCCCTAGTGCCTCTAATGTCTCTCCCTGCACTAAGTTCACTGAAGATCCAGGCATGAGGAGGCTTTTTATAGGGCTTTGACATCACAGGGGCAGGCTATCTGCTGATTGGCTGTCTGCATGACATTGTGAGTGCTCCCTTGTTCCCGGGCTTCATACTTTCACTTTGTAATATACAGTGCCTTGCGAAAGTATTTGGCCCCCTGGAACTTTTCAACCTTTTGCCACATTTCAGGCTTCAAACAAAAAGATATAACATTTTAAATTTTTGGTAAAGAATCAACAACAAGTGAATCACAATTGTGATGTGGAACGAAATTTATTGGATCGTCTAAACTTTTTTTGTAATAATAAAACTGAAAAGTGGGGCGTGCAAAATTATTTGGCCCCCTTGCATTGATACTTTGTTGAGCCACCTTTTGCTGCGATTACAGCTGCAAGTCGCTTGGGGTATGTCTCTATCAGTTTTACACATCTAGAGACTGAAATTCTTGTCCATTCTTCCTTGCAAAACAGCTCAAGCTCTTTGAGGTTGGATGGAGAGCGTTTGTGAACAGCAGTTTTCAGCTCTTTCCACATATTCTCAATTGGATTCAGGTCTGGACTTTGACTTGGCCATTCTAAGACCTGGATACGTTTATTTTTGAACCATTCCATTGTAGATTTTGCTTTATGTTTGGAATCATTGTCTTGTTGGAAGATAAATCTCCGTCCTAGTCTCAGGCCTTTTGCAGACTCCAACAGGTTTTCATCCAGAATGGTCCTGTATTTGACTCCATCCATTTTATCATCATCAATTTTAACCATCTTACCTGTCCCTGCTGATGAAAAGCAGGCCCAAACCATGATGCTGCCACCACCATGTTTGACAGTGGGGATGGTGTGTTCAGGGTGATAAGCGCTGTTGCTTTTATGTCAAACATGTCGTTTTGCATTGTTTCCAAAAGGTTCGATTTTGGTTTCATCTGACCAGAGCACCTTCTTCCACATGTTTGGTGTGTCTCCCAGGTGGCTTGTGGCAAACTGTAAACAGGACTTTTTATGGATATCTTTGAGAAATGGCTTTCTTCTTGCCACTCTTCCATAAAGGCCAGATTTGTGAAGTGTTCGACTGATTGTTGTCCTATGGACAGACTCCTCCACCTCAGCTGTAGATCTCTGCAATTCATCCAGAGTGATCATGGGCCTCTTGGCTGCATCTCTGATCAGTCTTCTCCTTGTTTGAGATGAAAGTTTAGAGGGACGGCCGGGTCTTGTTAGATTTGCAGTGGTCTGATACTACTTCCATTTCAATATGATCGCTTGCACAGTGCTCCTTGGGATGTTTAAAGCTTGGGAAATCTTTTGGTATCCAAATCCATCTTTAAACTTCTCCACAACAGTATCACGGACCTGTCTGGTGTGTTCCTTGGTCTTCATGATGCTCTCTGTGCTTTAAACAGAACCCTGAGACTATTACAGAGCAGGTGCATTTATACGGAGACTTGATTACACACAGGTGGATTCTATTTATCTTCATCAGTCATTTAGGACAACATTGGATCATTCAGAGATCCTCAATGAACTTCTGGAGTGAGTTTTATGAACTGAAAGTAAATGGGCACGCCCCACTTTTCAGTTTTATTATTACAAAAAAAGTTTAAATGGTCCAATAAATTTCATTCCACTTCACAATTGTGACCCACTTGTTGTTGATTCTTCACCAAACATTTAAAATGTTATATCTTTTTGTTTGAAGCCTGAAATGTGGCAAAAGGTTGAAAAGTTCTAGCGGGCCAAATACTTTCGCAAGGCACTGTATGCAGGAGCCATTTTAGAAAAATGTGATTCGTTACCACGAAGCACGAGGAAATTCGACCTCAGGACAAATCAAATTCTTTCTGAAATTCGGATCGAATTCCACTTCATCAACTTTGATTCGCTCATCTTTATAAGTAATATTGGAAGCAGACTATAGATGGAAGCATACACTTAGATGAATTAATAAAACAGCAGCTAGCATTAGAAACATCCTCACACTCAGTCAGTTAGCAATCAGTTCACTATGTGAACCCTTAATATGGCATTCCATAGTTAAGCACTAACAGATCTCTGTGCATAGAGATATACAGTACATTCTTAAAACAAAGTCTTAATAGAAATTAAATGCTAATGTGTGCCAAACCAGTGCCTTAAACTTATAAAATGTCTCTGACAAAAAAGGCTACCTATAGCCATGTCAAAGTAAGAATATAGCTCTGGGACGAGGCATACAAAATCTAAAAGTTCAAATTTATTTTTATTTTTTTAATGTGATCATCAACCATCTCTTCAAAATCTGATCAAGAGTTAATGAACCTCAAGTTCTATTGCTAACATGCCATTTAAAAATAAATTATAACTTTGTATGCTATAAATGATTTACTTCTTCTTCCATCTCCAATATTATATCTTTACAACAACTCTACAATGAAGATAAAAAAGGACAAATTATTTTACACACACTCAAGAGAACTTTATGATTCAGAAAATGAAAGGCAAAAGGCAGGAAGAAAGTTTTACTACACCAGTGAATGCCTTTATATTGCTGCTTATGAAGAACACTTCTTTACAGTGGAAAAATGATCAGAAAAATAATAACAATTCTATAAAACATTCCTGTGTAGACTTTTATGATATTATTTTGAAACAATTCTTTTTTGTCTAATAATATTTGAAATGTATGTTCGCTTTTTAAGATATTGCTACAAGTTCTAAAGATGCAATTTAATGCAACTTTACTGCTCATTGGATTCTTCCAGGAAGAATAAATGTTTAATTATATTCTTTTTATTGAACAATACAGTTTTGATTGGGTTTTCAACAAATACATAAAAGTAGCTAAATATATTTATATTATATTAGGTCTGATTCTAGCCTTTCTGCTGCCTGAGTCGAAAAATTAAATACCTGCCCTCTATAGTAATACTGCCCCCTATATTACCTCAATAGCAACCCCATTAGTAATAATGCCCTCCATATTGTACCTAATAATAATGCCCCTAAATTACCCACAATAATAATAAGGTCTTCCTATAGTGCCCCCAGCAATAGCAAGTCCACTCTATAAGGCCACAGTAGTAATAAAACCAATAGTTTCACCGATAGTTATAATGCCCCCTATAGTGGCCCTAGTAACTATAATGCCCGATGTAGTACCCCCAGCATTTATATGGCTCCACTCTAGTGCTCCATGTAGTTATAATGACCCCCTGTAGTTCCCCTTGTAGTGCCACTACATAAAATGCACCCATCCTGGAGTACCCATATATATAATGTCCCTTTTTATAACGGGAGTATAAAATACTCCCTTCTTGTAGTACTCCCAGTATTATAATGCCACCTCTTGGTACTGGTAGAACATAGAATGTCTCCCTGCAATGCATAATGGCCTCTCTGTTTTGGTAATATATATAATGGTCCATCTGTATTGGTAGTATATATAAAGGCCCATCTGAAGTGGTACTATATAAAATGGTTCCCTGTAATATGCAATGCCCCCTCTGTAGTATATTTAATGGGCCCTCAGTATTAATAATATACATAATGCCCACTCTGTAGTATATATAATAGCCCCCTCTGTATTGATAGTACTATATATATATATATATATATATATATATATATATATATAAAGGCCACCCTCTGTTGTATATATAATGGTATTTCTGTATTGATAGTATATATAATACCACAGCGTTTTACAATTAGGGGGTTCAAGTACAAACAGTCACAAAAAACATAGCAGCAAACCGGTCAACAATTAAAACAAAAGGAATTCGGGCTCTGCTAGCAACAGCTTACAATCTAAGGTGATGGGGGTGACACAAAAGGTAAAAAGTGCCTGTTTTATACAGGGTGGCCCATATAAAAGTAGCCTGCCTTCAGCGATAGTATGACAAGATGAACAAACAAGTGGATTTTTTAAATTTTTTTTATTATGGAACCCACAAGTCACAAATATGCTGAAAGTAATTCCCGTTGTCATCTATGCATCATTGGGCAACTCAGATTATGCTGGCTAATACTGCTTGCAGATCTTCAACAGTGATACTGCAGAAAGTGTTTGTGATGTTTTACTTGAGTTCATCCTGGGTATGTGCATTATTAGCATACACTTTCTGTTTTAAATTTCCCCACAGATAAAAATTGTATATGGACAAGTCTGAGGACGCATCAATGTTGAAGTGCTGCAAGCAGTATCAGCTAACGTAATCCAAAATGCCGAAAAATGCATAGACGTGAATTGGGACACTTTCAGCATCTTTTGTGACTTGTGAGTAATTAAAATAAAACAATCCACTTGCTCGTTCATCTTGTCATACTATCGTCTGAGGTGGGCTACGTTTTTGTGGGCCACCCTTTAAAAATGGTAAGGCCATCTTAACAGAATAGGGGAGCAGTTGCAAGACTGCATGAGCCAATCACCATCTGATATCTGTAGTGCTTCTGAGAGCATGGGATGTGGTGGGTTCTGATAGATCAGGTTCAGAGGAATAATTCTGAAGGGGAGTTGTGAATGGAGAAGGGTTATATCAAGGATAGTGATAAGCTAACCTAAAAATTTGTGTTTTTAGGGTGCGCATGGTGGATTATAGTCGTAAGTCATTACCTGAATGGAGAGCACAAGTAGGATGGTAGACAAAAATAAGGGAGGAGATGTAGCGGGTGCAGCACTGTGGAGAGCTTGTGGGTGAGAATGAGCAGTTTAAATAGAATTCTGTGCTGTATGGGCAACCAGTGCAATGACCAGCACAGGGAGGAGACATCAGTAGTAGTTAGCCAGATAGATTAGTCTGGCTGCTGCATTCAGGATAGATTGGAGAGGGGAGAGTCTGGTGAGGGGGAGGCCAATTATTAGTGAGTTACAGAAATCAAAACAGGAATGGATGAAGACAACAATGAGAGGAGTAAAAACAAAAATTCTAGAGATGTTTTTGAGATACAGGCAGCATGAGCGGAGAAGAGATTGAATATGAAGAGTGGTAAAAGAAAGAGCAGTGTCAAACCTAGCACCAAGACAGAAGGTGTGCTGTCCAGGAGTTATGATAGTACCACACATTGAGAAGAAGATCAGGTTTAGGGAGATTAGTGGAAGGAGAAAACACCAGTGGTTCAGTTTTTGAAAGATTCATTTTAGATAGAGAGAGAACATGATGTTACAGACAGACACTGGTTTTCTATAGTACAGCTGTGGTGATATCACAGGAAGAAGTGTATAGCTGAGTGTCGTCAGCATAGAGATGGTATTGAAAACCAAATCTGCTGATAGTTTATCCAATAGGTGCTATGTATAAGGCCTCTTTCACACGACAGTATTTTTTGCGGGCTCCGATCCGCATTTTTCACATGAAAAATGCGGACCCCTTTCATTTCTATGGGCCCGCAAAAAATGCGGGCAGCACACCGTGTGCTGTCCGCATCCGTTGCTCCGTTCCGTTGCCCGCAAAAAAAAATAGAGCATGTCCTATTCTTGTCCGTTTTGCGGACAAGGATAGGCAATGTTACAGTGGATCCGCAAAAAATACGGATGCCATACGGACGCCATCCGTTTTTTTTGCGGATCCGCAATTTGCGGACCGCAAAACACAACGTTCGTGTGAAAGAGGCCTAAAGTAAAGAGCAGTGGACCAAGGATTCATACCTAAGGAACCCCAACAGCAAGAGGGAGAGGAGGGTAGGTGAATGATACACTAAAAGAGTGGCCAGAGAGGTAGGAAGAAACCAAATAAAGAACAGTGTTCTTAAGGCCGATAGATTGGAGCATATTGAGGAGTAAATGGTGGGCTACAGTGTTTAATGCTGCAAATAAATTGAGGAGAATTAGCAAAAAATAGTCACTGTTGAATTTAGCTCTCAGGAGGTCATTTGTCACTTTGGTGAGGGCAGTTTCTGTAGAATGTAGGGTGCAAAAACCATTGTAATGGATCAAGGAGAGAGTTAGTAGAGAGATAGTGGGTAAGGTGAGAGTACATACGTAGATCAGACGCTTCAGGGATTTAGAGAACGGGAGATTAGAGACATGTTTGTAGTTAGCTGTGCAGGATGGTCCGAGAGAAGTTTTTTAATAATGGGGTTATGACAGAAAGTTTGAAAGAAGAGGGGAATATGCCAGAAGAGAGAAAGAGATATTGAAGTTTTTTGGTTAGGTGAGTGTTGACAGCTGGGGAGAGAGACAGGAAGAGGTGTGAGGGAATAGGGTCAGTGGTGTATGTGGTAGGACGAGAAGAAGAGAAGAGTCTGGAGACTTCTTCTGTAACTGGGTTGAATATGGATAGTAAGCCAGAGGAGATGCAGGTGGGAAAGGGAAGGAGATTACACTTACAGACTGGGAGCTGATTTCCTGTCCGATATTTTAAATTTTCTCTTTGAAGTAGGTGGCCAGATCTCCAGCATGCAGGTCTGTACTAGGCGTCTGCACTTTTGAACTAAGGAAGGAGTGAAAAGTACCACTCATCTCATTATTAGATAGTGTCAGATTATTAGTGTAGAGATCAGGTGGTGCACAAGTTTTTCTCTATGGGTGTTCGGGGCTTCTGGAACATCGCTGGAGGAAGCTAGTTTGAGGTGTAAGCCAGAGTTGCTTTCATCTCTGTTTGGAGGGTCTGAGTGTAGGAGGCACTACTTTATCCTGGCTTTTTCTGAGGGTTTCATTATAATGTTATGAAACAAGTTCAGGAGAGGGAGGAGATTGGGACAGTGATGACTGTAGAGAGTTGTAGAGTACAGTTTCTTATTGTTAATTGCATGTAAATGTCTGAATGTATGATAAGTATGAGTGTGTTGAGATGGATGAGGACTTGTCACAGTGAAGGAGAGAAGGTTGTGGTCAGAGCGGGGGAGAGCAGAGCCAGAAAAAAGATCAGGTCAAGTGTGTTAGCATCTTTATGAGAGTTTTAAAGCTGTTAAAGTCCAAAACAGGAGCTGGGGGGCAGACAGGGAGATAAGGCTTTGTATGGGAATGTTAAAGTTGCGCAGAATTAGAGTTAGTAGTTCTGAAGACAAGAAGTGTGGCAGTCAGCCAGCAAAGTGATCTAGGAACTGGGTGGGTGAGTCAGGCTGTCAGTATATAACCATTACTCTGAGGGAGAGGGAATTATAGAGTCTGAGGGTGTGGATCTCAAAAGATGGGAATGAGAGTGATGGTACTTTTGGAATGACCAGGAAAATGCATTGTGGAGAAATAAGTACACCTACTCTACCACCATGTGTGTTGTCAGATCTGGGGTATGTGAAAAATGTACACCACCGTAAGAGACAGCAGTGTCAGAAAGCCAGCAGGTTAAGAGAATCAGTCAAAAAGTTTTGAATGCACGGCAGCTTGTTGCACATGTACCGTGGATTCCAGAGTGCACAATTGAAAGAGGGAGAGAGGACACACAACAACTATTTATGATATTAGCATAGTTTCTATGGGGAAGGGGTTGAATTATGGAGAGGGTGGGCCGGGGTTTATAGTTCCTGAAGTTGGCTGCAAAAGTATGAAACGACAGAGAAAATGATTGTTTGATTTGTAATAAAGCTAATTTTGCTACAACCTGGAACATAATTGGTTGAGATTAGGGATGAGCGAACCCGGACTGCAAAGTTTGGGTTTGTACCAAACATTGCAGGTTCTGGCACCTGAACAAACTCCATGTTCTGGTTCAGGGTTCAGATGAAGAATAAAGCTTGTTGAAATCAGCCAATCAACAAGCTTTTAAGCTGTGGGCACGTTGAAGCCATCACAGTCATGTCTAGTATTGGCATTGCTGTGATTGGCAGGCACAGCACGTGAATAAATGCTGGATCACATGTGGTGCTGCCATTCTGCTGTAACCAGTGTAGGGTACACAGGATACAGCTGCAGTGAGGGACAGTTTTAGGCTTTTAATCTGGATGTTAACTCTGTGGGTGACCTATAGACATTTTTGTGGGTGCAATAGACCTCCTTTGCATCAGTGACACAGAAATACAATACTTAATCTATCTGTTAATTCTGTGGGTGACCAACAGCCATTTTTGGGGTGCAATACACCTCCTTTGAATCCGTGACACAGAAATGCCATACTTAATCCGGCTGTTAATTTTGTGGATGACATAAACCCATTTTTTGGGGTGCAATACACCTCATTTGCACCAATGAGACAGAAATACAATACCTAATCTGTCTGTTAATTCTGTGGGAGGCCTATAGTCATTTTTTGGGGTGCAATACATCTCCTTTGCACCAGTGACACAGAAATACAATAGTTAATCTGGCTGTTAATTCTGTGGGTAACATAAACCCATTTGTTGGGATGCAATACACCTTTACACCAGTGATACAGAAATACAATACCTAATCTGTCTGTTAATTATGTGGGTGACATATACCCATTTTTTGGGGTGAGGTACACCTCCTTTGCATCTGTGACACAGAAATACAATAGTTAGTCTGTCTGTTAATTCTGTGGGTGACATAAACCCATTTTTTGGGTTGAGATACACCTCATTTGCACCTGTGACACAGAAATACCATACAGGGAGAGGACATTGGCAATCTGTGCCAGTTACGCATCTTCCTCTGGTGCACACAGGCGACAGGATGTTCTGCGTTATTTTTTTGGCCTAAATACTGCTGTACGAATGGTGAAGGCTGTACAAGTAGAGGCAGTATGAGATAGGATGGCTGATAGTGCTCCATTTCCTTAACATTTTATTCCACCCGATCCCCTGCTGCAGAGTTGGCACCTGTGGCCCATAGGCATCTGTCTTCCACCTCACCCCCTTTCACATCAGCCAAGCAGTCTGAGACTCAAGTCATGCAGCAGTCACTTATGCTTTTTGATGACTCTGCTTGTGGGGTCCCATGGGTCATCCACCTAGCCCTGATCCAGAAGTAGAAGAGATTGAGTGCACTGATGCCCAACTACTTATGTTTCAGGAAGAGCATGTAGGAGGACAACTGCAGTATGTCTCTGATGATGATGATGAAACAGAGGTACCAATTGCTGTGGATTTCTGCATTGTGCAGACCACAAAGGAGGGCAGAGGTGAGTAGTGGGTGGAAGATGATGTGGAGAATGATGAGGTCCTAGATCCCACATGGAATGAACATCATCTGAATGATGTGTGCAGTTCCGAGGAAGAGGTTGTGATCACGCAGTGCCAGCAGCACACCAAAAGATGGAGCAGGGTGCAAAAGCACAGTGGCCGGCCCCTAACCAGTATGATTGCTACTGCCCACTGCACCAGGTGACCTAGGACACCAAAGCCAGCTCAAGAGCTCCCTCATGTGGCAGTTCTACAGGCAATGTGCTAACGAGACACGGGTGGTTTGCACGCTGTGTAGTCAGACCCTGAAGCGAGGCATAAATGTTCTAAACCTGAGAACCGTCTGCATGACCAGACATCTAAATGCAAAGCAAGAGCTGCAGCTTAGTAGACACCTGAAAAACCATGACAGATCTGAGGCTCCTCCTGCTCCCTCTTCTGCTGCGGTCTCTGCCTCTTCCTACCCCTCTGAGTGACAGAGGCACCTGGAACCTCTCAAAGAGAGGATGTGGCAGCAACACAACCACCACCACCATAACCAGTGTTACCAAGCATCTCCACACTGTCCCATGGAAGTGTTCAGCTGTCCATCCCCCAATCACTGGAGAGCATTTCATTCAAAGGACAGAGTTAATGGCCTTTGAAATGCTGCCATTCCGTCTTGTTGAGACGGACAGTTTTAAAAACTTTATGATGGTGACTGTCCCACAGTACATCGTACCCAGCCACTACTACTTTTTAAAGTGAGCCCCTGCACAAACAAAAGGTGGAAAAATCAGGTGTGCACTGTACAACACCATCAGTGGCAAGGTCCTCATAGCCACGATATGTGGACCAGTAGGCAGGGACATTATATCTCCCACTGCCCACTGGGCAAATGTAATGGAGTCTGGGCCTGAGGCGGAAAGCAGTTCGGTGCATGTCTTGCTGCCACCGAGGATTGCTGGATGTGCCTCCTGTTGCCTCCTCCTCCTACTCTAATTCTTCCTCTGCTGCCTCCTCATCCTCCACTACCGCCTCCTCATCTGGTCAGCATCACATCTGCACCACCAACTTCAGCACAGCCGGGGGAAACAACAGCAGGTTGTTCTGCAACTCCTCTGTTTGGGGGTAAAAACCCCAAACTGTGCAGGAGTTGTGGGGTGGGGGGCATAAAAGAACTGACCAATGAGTGGTTGGTGCCACTGAGCATCAAGCCCGGCTGTGTGTGACAATGGGCAAAATCTCTTAGCAGCTCTGGGCCTAGCTGGTTTGACACATCCCTTGTCTGGCACATGGGCTGAATTTGGTGATGCAGAGGTTCCTGAAATATTACATGGAGATGTCATAGCTGCGGCAGAAAATGTGGGCCGTCTGTGCACGCTTTTGGCATTCTCACCCTGCTGCTGCTCGCCTGTAAGCGCTGCAGAGTAACTTCTGCCTTCCCACCCACCACCTCATGTGCAATATACCCACAAGGTGGAACTCCACTTTGCACATGCTGGAGAGACTGTGTGAGTAACAGCTGGAGATAGTGGCGCTTCAGCTGCAGCACACAGTGGTGAGTCACTCTGCGGAACAGCACCACCAATGAGTGGGCCTCCATTCGAGATGTGTGTGTGCCATGTTGTGCTGTTTCAAGTACTCCACCAACATGGCCAGTATCGATGGTGTTGTCATCAGCATTTCTATCCCACCTCTATTCCTCCTTGAAAAAATGTTTGAGGCGATGATGTATGAGGTGGTGGAACTGGAGGAAGAGGAGAAGGAACAGAGATCACTCTCACGGATATCAGGCCAGTCGTCCACACATGGCTCAGAGGGTGGGTTCCTGCACCAACAGTGGCCAGGTACACAACTGTCCAGCCAGGGAACAGTTTTGATGGATGAGGAGGATGATGATGAGGAACCATGTTCACAGCAGGGTGGCATCCAAAATAGCTCACGGGACACACTGGATCATGGCTGGGGGGATACAGATGACACAAAATACATCTACCGAGGATAGCTTGTTGTTGCCTGATCAAGTACATGCTGCAGTGCCTGAGCAACAACCGCCAAATTGTCCTGATTGTTACCAGTGCTAATTATTGGGTGGCCAACCTGCTGGATCCCCACTACAGGGACAACGAGCCTTCCTTACTTTTGTCACTGGAGTGTGATCGGAAGATTCACAAGTACAACCGCACGCTGGTAGACGTGCTACTGACGGCATTCCCAACTGACTGCAGGGACTCAGTGGAAGTACAAAGTGGAGGAGGAGGAGGAAGTCACCAACGCAGCTTAGGCTCTGCCAGCACCTCAGAAGGGAGGGTTAGCATGGCAAAAATGTGGCAAACCTTTGTCAGCACACCACAACATCCAGCACCACCATCTGTTATGGACCGTCTTAGCAGCAGGCAGCATTTCAGCAACATGGTGGAATAGTACCTGTGCACACGTCTGCACCTACTGACTGGGGTCTGCCCCATTTAACTTTTGGATCGCCAAACTGGACACATGGTCTCAGCTTGCCCTTTATGCCTTGGAGGTGCTGCCTTGCCCTGCGGCAAGTGCTTTGCCTGAAAGTGTGATTAGCAGGGCAGGGGGGATGATCACAGCCAGTGTGGACAAACTTAAGTTCATTAAAATGAACAAGGCATGAATCCCACGGGACTTGTCTGTGCCTTGGGCACATTAAAGAGGTATACTGTCCGGATCCAGCCATTGTTATGCACCAGCACAGTTTGTTCATTCTGTTTGCCATTACCCAATGTTTTGGAGCCTACCCAAAGAAAAATAAATAAATAAAAAAAAACAAAACAATGTTTGCTACCTCCTCCGTCTCTTCCACCAACATGCTATGTCCACCTCCTGGTTCAAGATTATTATTTGTTACATTAGCAGAGTAAAGCAGTATTGATGTTCTGGGGTACAGAGTTACAAGCCTCTACACAGTGACTCAGCTGATCCCATAGGTTTTCAATGGGATTCAGGTCTGGAGAAAGTGCAGGCCACTCCATTTGAGGTACCCCAGTCTTCAGCAGCTTCCCTAATGATGCAACCTCGATGAGCTGGCGCATGGTCATCCAAGAAGATGACATTAGGCCTGTGTTGTTCATGCAGAAGCAGAATAACTGGATTAATGGTGTTATTAAAGTAGTATGGGCTTGTCACTGTACCATTCAAAAAGTGTAGGGCAGTTCTGCATTGACTAGACACACCTACGGACACTATAACACCACCAACACCAAAGGCTCGTCTGATGACAGCAGTGGCTTGTGCATAGTGCTCTCCTTGATGTCTCCAACATCGTTGGTGGCCATAATTTCTGCTCAGCTTGAATTGACTTTCATTAGGGAACAGCACTGAGGCCCAATAGTCCCTCGTCCAGCGTAGATGCTCCCTGGCCCATGCAAGATGATGCCGTTTGTGCCTGTTGGTGTGGTCAGGTACCCTTGCAGGTCATCAAGCACGCAGACCATGCTGATGTAAATGGTTTTGAATAGTCTGACATGAGACTTGGGTGCCTCTCACCTTCCTTAAATGTTCCTGGAGTTGGGTGGCATTCATCATCTGGTCCACAGGGCATTGCTCACACTTAAGCGGTCATCAATGTGGGATGTGGCCAAAGGACATCCACTTCTATGCCTTTCTGTGACTCTTCCAGTCTCTCTGTATCTCTGATGCAACCTGCTGATGACACTCGTGGACACTCTAAGCTCAGTGGCCATCTCCGTCTGAGAACATCCTGCTTTAAAGGGAACCTGTCATCTCCGAAACACCCCCTGAACTAGAGTAAGTGGTGTATAGTGTAAGTGATGCTGAATCCGAATATGTAAGTTTTATCTTCATCTTCACTTCCATTCCGATGCTGTGCTCCCACAAACCTGCAGTAAAATGCATTGAGAGGACTCTTCTTTGAGTCCTCTCCATTATGTGAGTGAGCACTGGAGTCCAGTGAGTGCATTTTACTGCTGGTTTGTCGGAGCAAAGCGTCGGAATGGAAGTGAGTATTAAGATAAAACTTACATATTCGTATTCAGCATCACTTGCACTATACATCTCTTACTCTAGTTCAGGGGGTGTTTCGGAGATGACAGGTTCCCTTTAAGCCCCATAATGGCAAGGTACTGTTTCACCCAAATGCCAAATATCCCTTTTTGTGAGTAGTGTAGTGTTGTGGTATGTGAATAAACTGTCTTAACTATAATATGTGATAACGATCTAGCTATAGTTGCAAAAGCATTTTCATCATTTACACTTGATATCATATATAAATGTAGTATAATATAATGCAACTCTAAACTTTGTGAAAATGTTTATCTTTTCCTCTTATTCAAACTCTTTTGAGCATGTAGAGGACACTTATCCTAATACTTTGAACGTTGCTGTAGGCAGGAGAAAATGTTCTTCAGATTTTTAGTTGTGTGGTCAGATGGGAACTGAGTTCTTCCAAAGCAAGTCATATAACACAGAGAAATAGATATTGTGACATACCAAGGGGAACAGTTGTAATCTTCCTTAGACATAAAATAATCACTTTTGCAAACAGGAGAATTTAAGGACATTTTGACCTACAGTAATGAAATAACTTCTAGTAGTAACTTTGCACTTGCAGCGTCCCTGAGACTTAAACATGTATTTAGGTATATATTTATGGTAGGTCTACTAGATGGCAGAAATAAAAGTTATATTTAACACTGTATTAACTGTTTTATGAATGTACTGTCATTGGATTTACACTAAAGTCATCTGTAACCACACTTTAGAAAAAAATAACAGACTTCAACGTGAAAGCTGAAAAGTTACCTGTGCATGAATTGATGTTTTTTGTGTATATTTTGACTATTTCAAACATTTCATAAATAGTTCTTGTCTGCATGTATTAGTGTCCTTTGTTGCATATGTCGTGTTCTTTTTTTTTTAAGTGCTGCTGCCAGATAGTACTTTGCAGTTTATGAACTAGAAATGCAAAAGCTACATACACAGAACTTTTTCTTTGACATCTCTAGTTATGGCAATTTTGCTGTAAATTTTATCCATTGACCTTGCCATAAAACACCAAAAATTCCAGAAAATACCTGTACAAAATGTAAAAATATTTATATCATTCAAATTGATATGTCTACACTCTAACATTAAAATGCATTCAATGCAATGTAACTATTCAGTAGATCCTTGACCAGTCTTTGTCCATGCTCATGGATCTTTATTTGCTGGATCTTTATCACAGTACTGCTACTGTAGTGTGTTACAATTAAACAGATTACACAAAAAACAGTGTTGGCTACCTCCTCTGCCTCCTCTGCCTCTTCCACCTACATTGCCATGTGCACCACCTTCTCAATTTCCTACTCCACTTGGACCTCCATCTCCTGGGCCAAGTTTATTATTTTTTGCTTTTTTCTATTCTATGTTATTTTAAGTCATTTCCCTATCCACTGCTGATACTGAGTTTTCCTATGGGTCCTATGATTTCTATGTATGCTCCTGGGTGTTAGGTAGTGATGACTCTTTATCATGCATATATGGTTATTTATTTCTATTATTTTGCTCTGCTATAGTAGCAGAAGAGTAGAAATCATGGACGTTCAAAATTCAGCACATAACTGGGGGCGGAGCTTGCACCTGAACGGAACGGCCGCTTAGAGCTGAGCTCTGATAACCAGATCCTGCACAGCACAAGCTTACTCCAGCTATAATTGGCAAAATGGTAAAAATCGGACACCCCAAACAGGGGGACAATCAAGCCACCTCAAGAAGCCAAATACCCAGCGGAGAAATGGATAAATTAATCAAAAAAGCAGCAACCGTAGTGGCGAGGGAACCAAAGATGGCGCCGGCCACCCCTCACAAGGTCAGTGAACGCAACTCTGATCATTCAGAGGCAGATAGCCATACCGAGGAATCCCATTGCCGCAACGCTTTGCCAATAACCTGGCACTATCTGAAACAAGCACTGTGCAAAGCCCTAGAACGAGTTCTCAGTGAACTCACCTCACTGCATCACGAGGTACACCAGGTTGGGGATCGAGTGGAGGCTTTTGAGTCCAACCAGGCCGCAATCCTGACTCATCAAGACGCCACCACGCTTCACTTCAAAAGTGTTGTTCCCATCTAAATGACCTTCACAATGCTATAGAAGACCAGGAAAGAGGGGGGAGCAGGAATAATCTACGCTTTAGAGGAATTCCTGAGTCGGTTGCTACGGGAGACATCCCATCCGCTATCATAACTATCTGCACCTCACTGTTGGGACCAGATTATCAGCTAGATATCATTATTGAACGGGCGCACAGGGCATTACGCCCCAAACCCTAACCATCGGAACCGCCCCGCGACATCATATGCAGATTTCTTAATTTTCAAGTGAAAATGGCGGTCCTAGATGCAGCTAGGATCCATCAAAACCTAACATATGAGAAATCCGAAGTCACTATATACCAAGATGTGGCTCCCTCTATGCATAGGAAACGTAGAATGCTCAAACCACTTACTGCTTGGCTTCGATCTAACAAAATACGATATAGATGGACCTTTCCTTTTGGACTATCCTTTTTCCATGACGGAAGACACCTCAACATCTCAGCTTTTTCAGACTTGGATGCCACTTTTGAACTTCTCCAGATTCCACCCATGGAATTAGAGGACTGGAAACTTTACCAAGATATTACGGAGCTGCCAGAGGTTCTGAAAATACCTCCTTTTGTATTCCAACGCACTCCCAAGTCACAAAGACCAAAGAAGAAGAATACCCAAATGACACCAAAAAGGATTATCCAAGACTAGTAACTTAACTTCTACAGTGCCTTGCGAAAGTATTCGGCCCACTGGAACTGTTCAACCTTTTGCCACATTTCAGGCTTCAAGCTAAAAGATATAACATTTTAAATTTTTGGTGAAGAATCAACAACAAGTGGGTCACAATTGTGAAGTGGAATGAAATTTATTGGATTATTTAAACTTTTTTTGTAATAATAAAACTGAAAAGTTGGGCGTGCAAAATTATTCGGCCCATTTACTTTCAGTTCAGAAAACTCACTCCAGAAGTTCATTGAGGATCTCTGAATGATCCAATCTTGTCCTAAATGACTGATGAAGATAAATAGAATCCACCTGTGTGTAATCAAGTCTCCGTATAAATGCACCTACTCTGTGATAGTCTCAGGGTTCTGTTTAACCCCTTAATGACTAATGACATACTATGTAAGTCATGATGTGGTGTTAGTTACCGCATCATGATGTGCACAGTACGTCACGAGCTCCAAGTGTCACCGCAAGTACACTTGCGGTGACACTTGCATGTAAACGGGTGTCACGGACAGCAGAGCTGTCCGGGCACCCAGCAGGGGACTAATCAAAGTGGTCCCTGCCTTAGAATCCCTGCGATTCAGATTTGACTGACCAATCGCAGTATTAAGCAGCGCAGCTCCGATCTCCTTGAGGAGATCGGGGCTGCACTGCTATGTTTTAAAAGTTCAGGATGGCCGAGCGGGACCCCCCTCCCGATGACCCGCAGCCCGCAGCATGTAAATAATAACCCCCCCTTCAATCCCCCCCAATTTCAGGATGGTCGAGCGGTAGTAGATTGTCTGGCAGTGATGTTGGCTGTTTAACCCCTTCCATGCCATGGTCCGTAGGGACCACAGCATGGAAGGGGTTAACAGGGAGGAAGCTCCCTTCATCCCTCCCCCATCGGGCGCTGTGTTGCGCTGGCAGCACACCGATGGTTTGGCCAGAGAAGAGGGAGGGAACTCCCTCCCCCTCCCATCGGGATGCTTCTCTGCTGTAGCAGCATCCCGATGGTTACCATGGCAACCAGGCACCTTCACAGGCATCCGGCTTGCCATGGTATATCAAGCCTGACCAGGCTCCTGCTAAAGGCAGGAGCCTGAACAGGCTTAGTGTAAAGGAAAAATACACTGTAGTACACTATATAGTGTACTGCAGTGTATTATATAGACATCAGATCCACTGGATCTTCAAGAACCAAGTAGAGTCAAAAAAGTGTAAAAAAAAAAAAAGTGTAAAAAAAAAAAAAAAAAAAAAAATGTATTTTTCCATATACGCACATTTATAATTGAGTAAAAATAAATAAAATAAAATAATAAAATACCGTAGACATGTTAGGTATCGCCGCGTCCGTAGCAACTTACAAAAATCTCACATGACCTAACCCCTCAGATGAACACAGTAAAAAAATAAAAACTATGTCAAAAAAGACATTTTCTGTCACCTTACATCACAAAAAGCGTAATACCAAGCGATCAAAAAGGCGTATGCCCCCAAAAGAGTACCAATCTAACCGTCATCTCATCCCACAAAAAATTAGCCCCTACCTGAGACAATCGCCCCAAAAATATAAAAACTACAGCTCTCACACTATGAAGATACTAAAACATGATTTTTTTGGTTTCAAAAATGATATTACTGTGTAAAACTTAAATAAATAAAAAAAAGTATACATGTTAGGTATCGCCACGTCCGTAACAACCTGCTCTACAAAAATCTCACATGACCTAACCCATCAGGTGAACGCAGTAAAAATGAATAAATAAAAGCTTTGCCAAAATTACCAATTTTTGGGTCACCTTGCCCCAAAAAGTGTAATAATGAATAATCAAAAAATCATATGTACCCAAAAATGGTACCATGAAAAATTTCAACTCTTCCTGCAAAAAAATGAGCCCCTACACAAGATGATCGGAAGAAAAATAAAAAAGATTCAGAAAATGGAGACATAAAAACATATTTTTTCTTAAAAATCCTGTACTATGTAAAACTGAAACAAACAAACAAAGTAGACATATTTGATATCATTGCATCCGTAACAACCTGCTCTATAAAAATTCCACATGATCTAACCTGTCAGATGAACATTATAAAAAACAAAAAACAAATACAGTACCAAAACATCCATTCTTGGGTTATCTTGCCTCCCCAAAAAAATAATATAGAGCCATTAAAAATCATATGTACCCCAAAATAGTACCAATAAAACTGTGATCTTATCCCGTAGTTTCCAAAATGGGGTCACCTTTTGATTGTTTGTACTATAGGGTTCATCTGGGGGGCTTCAAATGGGACATGGTGTCTAAAAACCAGTCCAGCAAAATCTGCCTTCCAAAAACTATATAGCGCTCCTTTCCTTCTGCGCCCTGCCATGCGCCCATACAGAAGTTTACCTGTAAACCGCAGAATCAGGGTAATAATAATTTGAGTTTTGTTTGGCTGTTAACCTTAGATGTGTTAAAGAAAAAATGGACTAAAATGGAAAATCTGGCAAAAAAAGTTAAATTTAGAAATTTCATCTCCATTTTCCTTTAATTCTTGTGGAATACCTAAAGGGTTAAAGTTTATAAAATCAGTGTTATGTAACTTGAGGGGTTTATTTTCCAAAATGGGAATGGGTTCTACTATGTAAGCCCCACAAAGTGACTTCAGACCTGAACTGGTCCTTAAAAAGTAGGTTTTGGAAATTTTCTTAAAGATTTTAAGAATTGCCTCTAAAATTCTAAGCCTTCTAATGTCTCAAAAAAATAAAATGATATTTACAAAATGATGCAAACATAAAGTAGACATATGGGGAATGTTAAATAATAAATAATTTATGAGGTATCACTTTTAATTTTAAAAGCAGAGAAATAAAAATTTTGAAAATTGTGAATTTTTCAAAATTTTTGGTAAAGTTGGGATTTTTTCATAAATAAAGCTGACATATATTGACTCAAATTTATGACTGTCATGTAGTACAATGTGTCACAAGTAGAGATGAGCGAGCACTAAAATGCTCGGGTGCTCGTTATTCGAGTCGAACTTTTCCCGATGCTCGGGTGCTCGTTTCAAATAACGAACCCTATTGAAGTCAATGGGAGACTCAAGCATTTT
>ONZH01000923.1:0-16184 GCA_900303285.1 Rhinella marina
GGCGGCCTCTAACCCTACACAATATAGCACAGTTTATCAAGAAAATCATTGGTGTCGAATATATATGACCTCATATGTATCCATAACACCTTGTGAAGGAAAATGGCAATTAGAAAATAGTCCCTCCATAATGAGCCAGTGTAAAATACCCCATAGCACTCATACCCACCCCCATAGTGCACAGATAGCGCATGCCCCTATATAATGCCCCCTAGTAAATTCCCCCATAGTGTTCTCTCCCCCAAATCTCCATAGTGCCCCCATAAAGTGTGCCAGTATATAAGGCCCCCAGTAGATGCCCCCATAGTGCTCCCCCCCACCACATTGCCTTCCCCATACAGGGCAACAGCATAGTGTAAATGAAAAAAATAAACACGTCTATTTACCTCCATGACGCTTTCAGCGATGCGGTGCAGGCTTCTTCTGGCCTGTGTCCTGCACAGTACACTGCGCAGCTCTGGCGGTGCGATGACGTCATCGCACTGCCTGCATCGGCCTCTGATGAGCTACAGGCACTAGGCCAGAAGCCTATCAGAGGAGCAGGGAAGGAAGATGCCTCCTCCTAGCCATGCTGCAGCAGCAAATCGCAGTAAGCACCCACAATGGAAGCGCTCATTTACCTTGGCCCTGCCTTGGCCCTCTAACACTGGGCCCCTGTGCAGCCGCCCCTGGATAGATAGATAGATAGATAGATAGATAGATAGATAGATAGATAGATAGATAGGATCTCCACTCTTTTATATCCATTTAATCCCCAAATAACCCTTTTAACAGAGTTTTGCTGCTGGTAAGGCCTAGTTGGGCCCTTACAGTCCGGGCCCCTGGGTGCCTATCTGCTGGGTCAGTCCAATTATGTCAGCAGCTAACAGGTTAAATAGAACGTTGTTGTTTTCCTCTCATTTCACCTGTCTTTGACTATTCACTTTTTTCCTATTTTTGACTCGATGGTCGATGATGACTAATTTTATTACCGCTCCCTGTAACCGTTTTCCTCCTCCGCCGCCGCTCACAGCGCTCGTTATTTAGCCGCAATCATCCTTGAGGCGCTCACAGCTGAGGACAGGAGATCTATGCTCCCACATCACCGGCGTCATCCGAAAAGATTGCTCTAATGTCTGAACTGACGCCACGGACACAACAGGAACTCAGCCACCATTTATTATTGGATTCAGCCGTAGGCGCCCGAAATGACCGATAAAGTCCAAAATGAGAAATGACATTTACCAGCAGGTGGGCAATTTAAAGGAACGGTCCAGTCATCACATGAGGTGTCACTGATGAGTCCTGGCAGGACAGCAAAGAAGGTCAGGCTTGAAAATTGAAATAAAAAATATTTATCTTTTTCTGTTTATGTCCCATAATACATCACTCCGAAATCCCATTTTATAAGGCATCCTTACAGTGGGAGGAGCTTAGTTGTCACAGGACTACACAGGCCGACCTTTGTGGAGTAAGGGAAGTTACAATTTAGAAACCATAGTGTTACAGGGCGTCTCGCATTTGTGTCACATTGAAGGGCGTATTTATTGATTGGGTGGGGGTAGCCAGCTCTGAAGCCTGTCCATGTAAATGGGGAGGAGGGGGGTTGTTGGCTTCGTTTTGTCTGAGCTGGAGAATTTTCTGCCACCAGTAATACTGGGAGCTACATAGTTGCCAACCCACAGTCCCAGGAAAGGGGCGGAGCCTACTACAAAGGGATGGGAAGGGGCAGGATTTGTGCAAATTTGATCCAAAGTGCACGTTTTTTTTTTGCACGTTTTTGGGTTGGTCCAGAGGTAAGGCTTAAAGTACTGTAGTTTTCACTGATGACCTAGCCTCAGGATCAATATCTGATCTGTGGGGTTCTGACTCCCAAGATCCCCACCGATCAGCTCTTTGTAGAGCACAGCGCCATACATTATATAGTGGCTGTGCTTGGTATTGCAGCCAAGGCCCATTCAACGTCATTGGCCTAGGAAAGGGTCTCAGAGCTCACAGAGTGCTGAAACCTCTTCAAACAGCCAATAAGCGGGGTGTCGGACCCCCACCAATCAGATATTGATGACCTATCCTGAGGACATCAATATTCTACTACTGGAAAACCCCTTTAAAGCTCACCCCGTTCAACCCCAGGACCACCCTGTCTGTAACAGGACCCCTAACCTACCATTCAGTATTTATGGTACTTCTCTAGAACAGAGACACCTTTTGGGCCCCTCTGGGGCCAGAACTACTGCACACCCATAGCGACTACTAAACACATATGTGACATGTATCGCTCTGTCCACAAGTGTAACGAGGTCTGCCACCTGCTGTTTCCTCACTGAGATGGAAGCACATGGTCAGTTCCATCCTCCAACTGCCACTGGCTGTGGCGGAAAAAAACCACACCCACTGAGAAAGGACACGCCCCCTGAGCTGGCAGCTTGATATAACTCTAGTAGAGCAATTGGAGCAATGAATGGGGAGGTCTCTGGATCCATGTGAGGTACCTAGTTCTGGGGCAAAATATATGGTTTCATCAGTGATTTATGGAGGGGTAAAACTATGTAGTCATAGTCCCTCTATACTCTTAATTGCTTTTGCGGCAGCTGCCTGGCACTGGTTGCTTGGGGTCCTCTTACTATCCACTTACAGACTTGCCAACATTCACTTCCTTGACTCATGAACTCTACGTGTTTCTCCGTCTTGTGTGATTTTCAAAATAGTTTTTAATAGTTCAAAAATTTTCAAAAAATTGGTCGCATCTTTGAATGCATCTCTTTATATAAAAATGATAGCATGGGCTCAGCTCGGATGATGGTATTAGAATGCCTGATACATGCCCTCACTGCTACTACATGGCAAACATTCCCTTCATTATCATGTTCATTAAGTGCATTAATATTACGGCGATCCGACCGTCAACCTCGGGCTTTTCATTTAATCTCGCCGTTAATGCATCTAAAAGATTTAATCCAATAAGTGACAAATCCGCAAAGTGCCTGACGAGCCGCTCCCCAGAGTATTGGCGGGTGACTCATTCCTCTATGGCTGCTTATTCTAATCAGGTTAACGTCTTCTTCAGTCAATGACAATAATGGAATCAGTTGCCCATTCAGAAGGATTCCTTTTATTACAGTTCTGTGGCGACTCGACCCGAGAAACAACAAAGAGCGCTTCATTAAAATTTCCAGGGCAGCGCAGTCATCTCGCGGCCTCGTTACATTCCAGTTTGCAAATATTTTAGGGAATTTTAATTTATTTATTTTTCAATAAAATGGTTTGACGGTAAAATGATTTAGATAATTTTGCTTTCCTGGAAAAGATAATGCGGTGAGAAGTCTTAATGGGAAATAAATGGGGGGGAGGGGCTACATTATGGTGTCTGGGGTCTGAATTAGTGGGACTGATTTGGGGGTCTGAATGACAAAATCTGGTCTAGGGTCTGAATATTTGGGTTCAGAGTCTAAATTATGAGGTCTATACTAAGATCTAAATTCATGGGTGTAGGGTCTACATCAAAGGGTCTGGTTTGTAGCCTGAATTATGATGGTATAAACTACAGGAAATGGGGTCTGCATTATGTAGTCTGGTCTACGGTCTGAATTGGAAGTTGATCTGGGGTCTGGATTATGAAGTTTGGGGTTTGAATTATGGGTTAGGGTTAGGGTTAGGGTCTGGGGTTTGATTTATGGAGGCTGTTCTGAGGTCTGAATTAAGGACTCTGCTCAGGGGTGGACCTAGCCTCTCTAGGAGAAAACTGAAATGGTGTCCCTCCCCTCCCCCCATGTCAAATTCTTCAACCCTCATAAATTACAATTACAATAGCAACAGATTTTAAGTGCAATCTTCTGGCACCAGTAAGGAATATGGAGGCAGGTTGGTTGGCTGCGGTTTAGCAAGAGCATTGGCCTAGTATTGTTCTGGGTGATGGGTGTCTTAGCTGTAGTCCCTCACCTGTCTTTAAATGCTGGATGTAGCTGTTCACTCTGTTGTCTGTCTTCTCAAGGATTCACTTGAGGCATGATCAAATTAGTCTCACTGGAGAACCTCTTTGGGAGCAGGAGCTCAAACTTGGGCTTCCTCCCCACTCTGTGGTTTACAGATCCCACCCCCCTCCCCTCCTTCTGGCAGAAAGCATGACCACCCATTCCTATTGAGAGAAGGAGAACAAGGTTAACCCTGTTCCTGCCAACCTTTGGCATCCATTCCTTGCTGGTAAGTACATCCAGAAGCAAACAATACAATACAAAACAATAAATAACAAAACTATGTACAATTGGGGTCTGGGATCATAAATATTTCGAATGGGGCCTGAATTATGGGGCACGGGGTCTGAAATTTGTAGGCTGTTCTGAGGTCTGGATTATGGGGTTGCAAAGTCCCACTACAGAGTAGTGCAATAGTACATAGTGCAAAAGAAGGTATCTCTGTAAAATATGCCTTTACTGAGTGCACAAGGTATTAAAAGGCCATATTCAATACCATAGTTTTAGTCTGAGCTTAGACCCAGAAGTGAGAGGAGCTAATGATGACAGCTGACAATATTGCATGTCCTGGATTCAGGTACCAGAAAGAACAAGGTCAGAAAGACTAGAAAACCTACAAAAGCAGGGCAGATGAAAATAGAGTAGAGTGAAAGTCCAGTAGAGATAAACCTTCTGAAACGGATGCATTGGTTCTATGAGACCCCTAGTAGTTATGACTTTACAGCTTTCTTCAGGTGGATGCAGACAGATTTTTTTAATGAAGTGATTTAGAAATTTGCTGTTTACACCATTCACTATTAAATGAAATTAACTTGTGTGAAGGTACAGGGACTTCTTAAAGGAGTTGTCCCACGAAAAATATTCTACAGTTTTCAAACCAGCACCTGGATCTGAATACTTTTCTAATTGCATGTAATTAAAAAGTTTATATAGCCACTGAGTTATTCAATGAAATGTATCTGTATGGTGCCACTTAATTTCTCATTTCTTTGTCCTGCTCACTGAGAAGGCCGCACATGCTCAGTTTCATCCTTCAACTGCCTCTTGAGCTGTGATAGACAGAGCTGAGACACGCCCCCTGAGCTGGAGCAAGAAAGACACACCCCCTTGAGCTGGCATCTTGATATAAATCTAGTAGAGCAATGAATGTGGAGATCTCTGGATCCATGTGAGGTACAGGGCTGGTTCTAGCTTTGTTAGAAAGAAGTTGTAATTTACTATGTGATTTCTGATTTTCATTTTTTACATTATTCATGGGATAACCCCTTTAATAAAAGGTAAAAGAGTCATCTGCAATCACTGTTCTTGGACATCTCCTCCTCTTTATTCTCCCCATTGTAAGGTCCTTGTAGGTAGGACAGAAGACACAGAATATTTGGAAAAATAAATTATATTCTGACATCCCCTGCCACCTTGTAAGTCTTTCCTCATCAATTCTTGCCCCGTAGCCAACCATGCCAGCCTGTCAAAGACGAGGTATCCCTATTCCATACCAGATGGGACCATCAAAGAGAGGGGACTGGATTATTTCTGTAGAAACAAAGTGTCAGGTCAAACACTCAGGTCTTGAATAAAATCATTAATTTTTTATTTCAAATATTTTTTAAAAAGAAAATCCAAAAATAGCACACATCAAGAACATCTCCCCACACCAGTCAACGCGTTCGGTCCGTACTTCGTACTTGTCAAGAATAAGGATGAATAAGGACTGAGTACAGTCTGACATGCGTTGACTGGTGTGCGGAGATGTCCTGCTGTGTGCTATTTTTGGATTTTTAAAACATATTTGAAATGAAAAATGTGTGATTTTATTCAAGACCTGAGTGCTGGACCCTCTAATTTGTTTGTACAGTGAATTTGCTTCTCCTAAGGATTCGTGCACCGAGGACTAACAAAGGTAGAGTTGATTGCGTTTATTTTTTTTCTGTGGTCCATGTATTTACACATTGGGAAATGTCATGACTGAGAGGACGTGACTAAGGGCTCATGCACATGACTGTGTTTTGCAGGCTTCAAAGTGTATTCATTTTTTAACATCTGTAGAAACATCCGCAAATTGGACAAGGATAGGACATGTTCTACCTATTTGCGGGGCCGCGGGACAGACAGCACAAGGTCTGTAGTCCGCGTCCAATCCGCAAAAAATGCAGACAGAAACTAAGGCCATAGGCACGAACCCTAACTGATGATGAGGCTCAGGCCTCATCATAAATTTTACACACCTCCGGATGTCCATGCGCCAAATTTGGCTTAGGCAGGGTGCTGAACCTCCTTAAAGAGACCAGTCCTGTGTGGAGACTAATGGTACTGGAAGTCCCCCATGGTATCGACACTTATTGGCAATGCTCCATGGAAAAAGAATATGCAAAGAGGTATCTCCCAAGGAAAAAGAACCACTGGAAGCGACCCCCTATGAGTCAAGTGACTTTCTGATTTGCATATCCGTATCCCATGGAGCATTGCCAATAAGTCTCCATATAGGACTGGTCTCTTTATGGAGAATTGTGGAATGACTATATGGCACTGCCTAATAAAGCCTTTCTTGATATCCTGTACCTTTCTCCATTGTTGGCCAAGCCTTTTTTTTTGCCATCCACATAGAGGTCCTGTCCATAAAATGGTTGCTGATGGAGGGTCATGTGACCAGGAAAATCACTTTGACCCATGCAAATACACTACACCTGTACTTAACTCTCAACATTGCAAGTACGGATGGCAGATGTGGTGTATTTGAGTGGAGAAGGCTGAGCGATATGTCTGGAATTATTTTTGCCTCCTCACATGACCCTCCGTCAGCGGCCATCTTATGGACAGCACAGAAGATTTGTCCAACAAGGGGACATAATTTATGAAACAAAGGCTATATTAGTAAGTGATATATAGTCATCTTACCTATACATTGCCCAAAAGTAGCCAGTAAGTGGCCAACCCCTTTAAAGTTGGTATATTTGGTACCTGATACATCTCTACCCCTTTGCATGCGCATCTACTAAAATTAAATCTACGGCAGCTGTGAGCTGCTGTAGATTTCTGTCTTCATTTGTGCCTGACAACAAGCGCAAATGAAGATAAATGGCCACTTTCTGAAAAGACAAAGTTTGTTGAGAGCGGTGTTCAATAAGTCGACAAATCTCCACCAATGTCCATTATTGTCAAATGTTGTAGCTCCCGTGAAGCAACTACTGAGGTAATGAGTGACAGCCCATACTGTAGGTGAGTTTGGGTACACTTTATGCTCAGGAGCCCTGACAGCAGCATTTTCTCTATAGCCTTGATGGTGGCCCAACCAGCAGCTCTTGTTTAGTATAATGGGTGATCGTACAGCCCTGATGGTGGCCCACTCACCAGCTCTCATTTAGTATACTAGATGATCCTACAGCCCTGATGGTGACCCAACCATTAGCTCTTGTTTAGTATAATGGGTGATTCTACAGCCAAAATGGTGGCCCAACCATCAGCTCTTGTTTAGTATAATGGGTGACTCTACAGCCAGATGGTGACCCAACCATTAGCTCTTGTTTAGTATAACGGGTGATCGTACAGCCCTGATGGTGGCCCACTAACCAGCTCTCATTTAGTATACAAGATAATCCTACAGCCCTAATGGTGACCCAACCATCAGCTCTTGTTTAGTGTAATGGCTGACTGTACAGCTTTGATGGTCGCCCAACCACCAGCTCTTGTTTAGTATAATGGGTGACCCTACAGCCCTGATAGTGGCCCAACCACCAGGTCTTGTCTAGTATGATGGTTGACTCTACAGCTTTGATGGTGGCCCAACCACCAGATCTTGTTTAGTGTAGTGGGTGACCCTATAGCCCTGATAGTGGCCCAACCACCAGATCTTGTTTAGTATAATGGGTGATCCTAAAGCCCTGATGGTGGCCCAACCACCAGCTCTTATTTAGTATAATGGGTGACTCTACAGCCAAGATGGTGACCCAACCATCAGCTCTTGTTTAGCGTAATGGGTGACTGTACAGCTTTGATAGTGGCGCCCAACCACCAGCTCTTGTTAAGTATAATGGGTGACCCTACAGCCAAGATGGTGACCCAACCATTAGCTCTTGTTTAGTATAACTGGTGATCGTACAGCCCTGATGGTGGCCCACTCACCAGCTCTTGTTTAGTATACTTGATGATTCTACGGCCCTGATGGTGACCCAACCATCAGTTCTTGTTTAGTGTAATGGGTGACTGTACAGCTTTGATAGTGGTCCAACCATCAGCTCTTGTTTAGTATAATGGTTAACCTTCAGCCTTGATGGTGGCCCAACCACCAGCTCCTGTTTAGTATAATGGGTGACCCTACAGCCCTGATAGTGGCCCAACCACCAGCTCTCGTGTATAATGGGTGACTGTACAGATTTGATGGTGGTCCACTCATCAGCTTTTCTTTATATAATGGTTAACCTTCAGCCCTGATGGTGACCCAACCACCAGCTCCTGTTTAGTATAATGGGTGACCCTACAGCCCTGATAGTGGCCCAACCACCAGGTCTTGTTTAGTATGATGGTTGACTCTACAGCTTTGATGGTGGCCCAACCACCAGCTCTTGTTTAGTATAATGGATGACCCTACAGCCCTGATAGTGGCCCAACCACCAGCTCTTGTTTAGTATAATGGGTGACCCTACAGCCCTGATAGTGGCCCAACCACCAGCTCTACATCCTTGATTGTGGCTCACCCACCAGCTCTCATTTAGTATAACAGGTGATCCTATAGCCATGATGGCGACCCAACTATAAGCTCTTGTTTAGTGTAATGGCTGACTGTACAGCTTTGATGGTCACCCAACCATCTGCTCTTGTTTAGTATAATGGTTAACCTTCAGCCTTGATGGTGGCCCAACTACCAGCTCTTGTTAAGTATAATTGGTGACCCTACAGCCTTGATGGTGGCCCAACCATCAGCTCTTTTTTTAATATAATGGGTAACCCTACAGCCTTGATTGTGGCCCAACCACCAGCTCTCGTTTAGTATAATGGGTGATTGTACAGCTTTGATGGTGGCCCAACCATCAGCTTTTGTTTAGTATAATGGCTAACCTTCATCCTTGATGGTGGCCCAACCACCAGCTCTTGTTAAGTATAACGGGTGACCCTACAGCCTTGATGTTGGCCCAACCATCAGCTCTTGTTTAGTATAATGGGTGACCCTACAGCCTTGATGGTGGCCCAACCACCAGCTCTTGTTAAGTATAATGGGTGACCCTACAGCCTTGATGGTGGCCCAACCACCAGCTCTTGTTAAGAATAATGGGTGACCCTACAGCCTTGATGGTGGCCCAACCACCAGCTCTTGTTAAGTATAATGGGTGACCCTACAGCCTTGATGTTGACCCAACCATGAGCTCTTGTTTAGTGTAATGGCTGACTGTACAGCTTTGATGGTCACCCAACCATCAGCTCTTGTTTAGTATAATGGTTAACCTTCAGCCTTGATGGTGGCCCAACTACCAGCTCTTGTTAAGTATAATTGGTGACCCTACAGCCTTGATGGTGGCCCAACCATCAGCTCTTTTTTAATATAATGGGTAACCCTACAGCCTTGATTGTGGCCCAACCACCAGCTCTCATTTAGTATAATGGGTGACTGTACAGCTTTGATGGTGGCCCAACCACCAGCTCTTGTTAAGTATAATGGGTGACCCTACATCCTTGATGTTGCCCAACCACCAGCTCTTGTTAAGTATAATGGGTGACCCTACAGCCTTGATGTTGGCCCAACCATGAGCTCTTGTTTAGTATAATGGATGACTCCACCAGAACTCCACAGGACCAGGGAGACAAAGTAATACCACTGACTTCTTGTGGTGCTTGTTGCTAAGCAACATCAAAACATATTTGGATCTCATATGGCTTAAGCCCATGTGTCTTGTATGTTTCTGCACTGAAGCTGCATGATGTCTTGGTTGGAGCTTCTTTTTCCACATATGTGGAGAGACATAAAACAAGTCTGTGTAGCATGGAGAGGAAGTCTCTACTACCAGATGTAGAAGAATGAGGTACATTATGTCGGTTAGAAAAACAAGTCATACTGATACTGATTGATGCATCAAGATCTTTAAAGATAAGCAGCCAATAATCTTCCTGTGACCTGATAATTATTTTCGCCATAGGAGGTCAAAGTCTCCTTTTCCTTCATATTCACCAACACTGGAATACCAAATTGGGTAACATTTGGAAGCCTCAACCCAATCCACAGTTGTTGCTGCAGAAGCCTCCTGGAACCCCTTGGAGAACAGCCTTTAACAGTGTGTAGCAGCTGGAGGCTGCATCTTCAGACCCAGCCCTGGCATCCAAACATACGCTGCGGGGAGGCATCAAGTGAATGGGGCTGAGCACGATACCAAGCACAGCCGCTGTACAATGTATGCACTGAGCTTGGCAAGCTGCGAGAAGGCAGCGGGGCTCACAGGAACAGACAAACAAACAGCTGATCAGCGGTGCTCACAGGTGTCGGACACCAATAGGTCATCAGTAGTAAAATCCCGGAAAACCCCTTTAAAGGGATGTTTAAAGGGATGTATTCTGTAGGGTTTTTGTAAAGGATGGTGTCTATACGCTGCAATCTCATACATCTGGAGAAACCGCTCATACTTTCATGGATCATTGAGTGTGGACCCACTGTGCCAAGTAACTGGTTTGGCTCTGAGCTAAACCCTAAGTCTACATTCCCACACCTGTGGAGCACGGTCTGGGATGGTCCGTGAAAACCCCGACCGTGCTCCTTCTGAGGGCAGGAGCGCACTGCGTCATTGGTTGCTATGATGCCGTGCGCTTCCTGAGGCCGCCGCTGTACAGTGATACACTGTACACACTCGTATAGAGCGTATCTGTCATGAATATAATGTGGGGGTTCATACTCCTTGTAGTCAGTATAGGAATTATCTATGTTGTGTGTCTGTTATATAAAGGTGTGGTTTCTGCTGGATAGAAGGGTCATTAACCAAATGGCTGACCTCTTTGACGCCTATGGCCTACCCCAGCATGGTGGAGTCTACCAGCTACATACAAGATGAACAACTGGACATTTCTCCTCATCCTCCCGTCAAATCTCACACCTCTGGCTGCCTGGTACTAGCTTCAAAGAAACATCTGCTCCCCCTGCTAGACCAGATACTGGGGGAATGGGACCCATTTTGGAGGGAGATTTAAAAACTGTAAAACAAAGAGATTTCAATATTCAATGCCCTCCACCCCCTCATTAATTGGGATTTGGTTAGTCAAAGAACTGGGATTTGGTTAGTCAATGACTGGGCCGACCGGAAATTGGAAACCAATCCTAGTTCTATAAAATTGTTGGATGGACAGATTTTGGTTGTTACATCGTGTGGGAGTCACAGCCGAGCTGACGATTAACCATTTCCTCCCCTTCTCCCGGGGCAGTAAGTTTCTATTACTGTTTTTCTCCCATTTATTTTACTCTTGCTGTTTGTTACGTTATTTGTATTTTGTCTCATTTTACATCTATTTCTGTAAGCTCTGCACTACTTTTATGTATAAAGTATTCCCTTTATAAGTCCTCCTTGTTGCTCTAAAGAATCCATAGCCTGAATGTGTGACTGTGTGATTGCCTATGAGCGGACCAAATACGTGAATTGTGCAACGTTTCCGGCTTACGTCAAAGTCGGTGGTGGCAGCGGGTGTTTGAGGTGCTGGGTCTGTGTGTGTTTGGGGCGATCTGCACTCACTTTGTGGCCCGAGTGTGTGGTGTACACAGAGTGAGAGCTTGAAGGTAGTCTGGCCCCTGGCAGATCCATCCCTGGTCGCGGGACGGGGCGTACGTGACAAATTGGTGGCAAGCGGTGGGATCTTTTTATTCTATTAGAGCATTAGTGCTTGGTTTATGTGATTATTCCCTGCACTAAAGGACTGGCTGGAACCTTGTGAGGATCTGCAGTCCTACAAGGATGGACTCATTGCTTACTGTGAGACATATACGTACAAACAGTTTCCCTCCCCAGTTTTTCTTTCCTATTTTTATTTTTGGTGAAGCCTGCCTTCTGAGATGGCGACCTGTTATGAAAAAGCAGAGCAAAGAGGCTCTGGTCCAACTCTGCCAACAGAGAGCATCGATGCCATAGGCAAAAACAGGACCAGGATGATTTTTGAATTGATGGGGCAAGACGAGGAGCTGCACCAGGTGGAACCTGGGCAAAGTCATAGTATGGCTCAGGAGAGCCAAGCAACGAACGGCACTGCTATAACTGTTTCTCCTGAGGACACCCAGAGCACCAATCCTCCGGAGGGTGTGGACTTAGCTCTACAGTGGATTTTACAACAGATGGGTGGATGTGACCCTAACATGCGCCTAAGATCATTACGCAACATCAGCAGGCGGCTGAACGTAAAGCTGAGAGGGAGGCTGCAGAGCGGGAACGGACTTTTCAGCTTGAAATGGCGAGGATTCAACAGAGCAGCCATTCTCCACAAGCTCCATCTCAGGATTTACACCTAAGGAGACCCCGGGTGGAGAACTTTCCTACGTTGGAAGAGGATGGTGATTTGGATATTTTTCTGAGGAGTTTTGAGAAAACATGCAGGCAGTACCAACTGCCCCGTGAGCAATGGGCACAGTATCTGACACCAGGGTTGAAAGGCAAATCTCTGGATGCATTTTCGGCTCTTCCTGAAGAGCAAGATGGGACTATGATGCCATAAAAGAGGCGCTGATCAAGAAAAGTACAATCTCACCCCAGAAATCTACCGTAAAAGGTTCAGAGGAATACAAAGGACTCCCTACCGACAGCTATGCTGATGTTGTGAGCCGCTTGAGGACTACCTTTCGGCAATGGACAAGAGGACTGTCTATTTCCACCTTTGATCAGCTGGAGGACCTCATGATCAAGGATCAATTTCTCCATATCTGCCCTGTAGATGTGAAGGAGTTTTATCTGTGACAGAGAGCCTACCACGGCAGACCAGGCAGCACAAATTGCGGACTCTTATATGGCCAACAGGATGCATGACCCCGGAAGCCATCTGTGACCAGCTGGAAGGGAGGTAAGCCAGTGGGAGCCCCCACTCCCTCCCCCAGCCAATACGCAGGGCACCCTACCTCTATATCTGGGGCCCCGGGGACCAGGCCTAGGTTCACAGATCCCCACAGATGTTTTACCTGCAACCAGGTGGGGCATGTGAGTGTCTGTGTCCCGATAAGAGAAGGAGCACAGCTACCCCCCACCCTCCGTCTGTACACCCCCCTTCAGTCCTATTTGTGGCTGGGGCTGAAGGGAAAGCTATGGATAACTTCCAGTCTGTTACTGTGGGAAATAGGATCACAGTTGCCTCCGCGACACTGGAGCAGAAGTGACCCTCGTGCGGCCAGAGATGGTGAACTTGGCGACATAATTCCAGGAAAGACCATGTCGGTTGACAGGAGTAGGGGGGGTCAGCCCTGCTGTGCCCATGGCCCGTGTGTACCTGGACTGGGGAGCAGGCAGGGGACTGAGAGAAGTAGGGTATCTGACACTATTCCCACCAATGTGCTGCTGGGCACCGACCTGGGACGGATGTTGTCCCACTATGTGCCTATATCTCAAACCACGGACACTACTACCACAGAGGCTAGCGTTTCAGCAACAATGGCCCAGGGTAATTCATGGAGATGTACTGACTCGGAGGGAGCGCTGACAAATGATGGCCCGATTGATATTTCTCCGGCTGATGGTGAGGACTTGTACATGTTGCTGCCGTGACTCGCAGTCAGACTGCTCGTAACACTCAAGCCACTGTCATGGGTGATGAATCCCCAACTGAAATACTATGAAGAGGGCCCTACTTCTACCATAGAGCCTGCTAACCTGGTTATTCCCCCTGGGGTCCCGTCCATGCCCTCAGGGGACCCCATCTCTGTGTCTGGACCAGAAACCCCATTAAGCTATAGTCTACAGATGGATAGTGCAGCCTTCCAAAAAGCCCTGCTAACAGACCCCAGCCTGGAGGCTCTGAGACGACTGGCTGACCACCCCTCTGCTGAGTCTGACAAGGAGAGGGTGTACTGGAACCAAGGGAGACTCTATAAAGAAAATATCCCTACAGACGGACAACAGCCCTGGGACTCTGAGAAAAGACTGGTTGTTCCATATCAGTTAAGGGAACAGTTATTGAGGATTGCCCACGAAATACCCCTTGCAGGACACTTAGGAGTGCACAAAACTAAAGCTCGCTTGACCCATCACTTTTATTGGCCATCCATGGGTACCGACATAGCCAACTACTGCAGGTCTTGTCTCATTTGCCAACGAGTGGGAAAAGCCGGGGAGATACTAAAGGCCCCATTGATTTCTCTCCCAGTGATTGATGAACCTTTCCAGCGTGTGGCTGTCGATATCATAGGACCTCTGGCGATTCCAGCAGCTTCAGGAAAACGCTTCATACTCACAGTGGTCGACTATGCTACACGTTATCCAGAAGCTGTGGCCTTGTCATCCATAACGAGCAGATAAGGTGGCTGATGCCCTACTAACTGTATTTTCCCGTGTTGGGTTCCCCCGAGAGATGTTGACCGATCAGGGGACCCAATTCATGTCCAATTTAATGCAGAGCTCTGCGAAAGACCAAGTGCAGCATCTCGTGGCCACCGCATACCACCCCCAAACGAACGAATTATGCGAGCGATTTAACGGGACTTTAAAACAAATGCTGAGGATGCTTGTAGAGATGAAGGGAGTAACTGGGAACGTTACCTTCCACACCTTCTGTTTGCCTACCGAGAAGTGCCCCAGGCCTCCACGGATTTTCTCCCTTCGAGCTCCTCTATGGGCGAAGGGTACGAGGGCCACTTGACCTAATTAAGGACTCTTGGGAGGGCCACCTTGAATCCCCTGAAGTCTCAGTGGTGGAATATGTGATGAGATTCAGGGACCACATGAAGACCCTGAGCAGCCTGGTGCATGAGAATCTGACCAAGGCCCAAACCAACCAAAAACTCTGGTATGATCCTAATGCCCGACATAGGACCTATGAAGTGGGGCAAAAGGTTTGGGTATTGGTCCCAATGCCACAAAACAAATTGTAGGCGGCCTGGGAGGGTCCCTACACCGTAAGCCAGCGTGTGAATGATGTTAACTATGTTGTGATCCTGGATGAGGATACAAAACGCCAGAAGGTATTCCATGTGAACATGATAAAAGCCCACCATGAGCGAGGGGCCTGCGCCCTGCCTGTTTGCAGTGTACCTGAGGAGGGAGAAGGTGACCCTCTCCTGGACTTGGTGGCTGAGGCTCAGAGCGCAGAGTCCCTGGAGGCTGCCGAATTTAACCCTCTCCTCCTCAGCAGCCAGAAGTCAGAGCTACTTAAGGCACTCGATGCTTTCAATGACATCTTCACTGAGAAACCTGGTTGGACTCACTTGACTGTTCACCGTGTGGACACAGGCGAACATCTCCCCGTTAGACAGTCCGCATACCGGGTATCTGCAGAAGTAAAGGCCAATATGAAGGAGCAAATAGAAGAGATGTTGGCTCTGGGGGTAATCCAAAAATCCCAAAGTGCATGGGCTTCACCTGTGGTCCTTGTCCCAAAAAAGGATCGCACAACCCGATTCTGTGTGGACTACAGAAAACTGAACTCGATTACCACATTTGACGCCTATCCAATGCCAAGGATAGATGAACTGTTGGATCAGCAGCCAATGCCTCATACCTCACCATAATGGATTTGAGCAGGGGATATTGGCAGATCCCCATGACAAAAGAGGCTCAGGAAAAATCTGCCTTCATCACACCATTTGGGTTATATGAATTCCTGGTTATGCCATTTGGTATGAAGAATGCCCCCGCCACCTTCCAGAGGTTGGTGAATCACTTGTTAGGGGGACTAGATGCGTTTGCCGTTGCTTATTTGGACGATATAGCCATTTTCAGCAATTCCTGGGAGGAGCACCTTGTTCACCTGTCACAGGTGCTGGAGAGACTTAGGATAGCAGGTCTAACCATCAAGCCTGACAAATGTCAGTTTGCCATGGCTGAGGTGCAATACCTAGGCCATCGGTGGCAGTGGATTGCTAAAGCCTGACCAAGGAAAAGTAGATGCAATTACAACCTGGCCTATCCCTAAAAAAGAAACAGGTGATGTCATTCCTGGGCACTGCTGGCACTACAGAAAGTTTGTGCCCAATTACAGTGCTATGGCCAAACCACTAACAGACCTGCCAAGAAAAAGCTCCCCAAATCGTTGCATGGACCCCTCAATATGCGGAATCTTTGAGCCCTAAAAGCTGCCTTG